>JAJOOO010015439.1:0-41367 GCA_029582685.1 Solanum piurae | reverse complement strand
AGTAGCTAAACAAGTTTCCGGTAACTTCCGAAGCACATTTTTAAGAACTTTTTGGGTCAAATTCAAATATAATCATTTCATTAAGTTCTCGACTCCAAACTCACATATGAGGCTCTAGTTTCACTCTATCATTTTCCGAGTCGTTACAACAGGTTGCTTCAACTGTGGTCAGAATGGTCACGTCATTAAAGAGTACCCTAAGAATAGGTAAGGTAATGGTAATGAGGGAAATAGAGCCCAATCTTCTTCAGCGGCTCCACCAAAATAGAGTTGCACCTAGAAGAGCTACTTCAGGGACAGGCGGAGGAGCAAACCATTTGTATGCTATCACAAGTCGCCAAGAGCAAGAGAATTCGCCCGATGTTGTCACTGGTATGATCCAATTCTTTACTTTTGATATATATGCTTTGCAAGATCCATGAGCGATTCTATCTTTTGTGACTCCTTAAATTGCGATGAATTTTAATATTCTTCTGAGAAACTTCTTGAGTTGAGAGATTTTATCGTGATTGTGTCATTTATGTCAATCACAAGGACACCATGGCTGACTTAGTCAAGTTAGACATTGTAGATTTGATGTTATTCTAGGTATGGATTGGCTTCATGCTTGTTATGCCTCAGTTGATTGTAGAACTCGAGTAGTTAAGTTCCAATTTCCTAATAAACCAATTTTTGACTGGAGGAGTAGTTCAGCAGTGCCTAAGAGTCATTTTATTTCGTATGTTAAGGCGACAAAGTTAGTTTCCAAGGTGTGAGTCTATCACTTAGTCTGAGTTAATGACTCTAGTGTTGGGAAACCACATATTCAGTGAGTTCCAGTCGTGAGTGAGTTTCCAAAGGTCTTTCCAGATGATTTTCTTAGAGTCCCTCCTGAGAGAAAAATTGACTTCGATATAATATTCTTCATGATACTCGTCTTATCTCTATTCCTCCATATAGAATGGCTCTGGGTGAGGTGAAAGAGTTGAATGATATCCTTGATAAAGGTTTTATTCGACCAAGTATCTCACCTTGGGGTACTCCGGTCTTATTCGTGAGGAAGTAATATGGTTCTCTTAGAATGTGTATAGATTATTGTCAGTTGAATAAGGTTACTATCAAGAATAAGTATCCTCTCTCGAGAATTGATGATCTATTTGACCAACTTCAGGGTGCCACTTGTTTTTTCTGAGATAGACCTCAGATTAGGCTACCATCTATTAAGAGTAAGAGAAAGTGATATCTCGAAGACAATATTCAGGACCCATTATTGTCATTATGAGCTTCTGGTCATGTCATTTGGTTTGACTAATGCTCCTACAATGTTTATGGACCTTATGAACAGAGTTTTTAAGCCTTATATAGATATGTTTGTTATCGTGTTCATTGATGACATTCTAATATATTCGAGGAATGAGGAGGATCATGTTATTCATCTCAGAGTAGTTCTCCAAACTCTCAAGGATAAAGAGTTGTATGCTAAATTCTCTAAGTGAGAGTTTTGTCTTGAGTCTATGGCATTCTTAGGCCGCATTGTTTTTGGTGATGGAATTCGGGTTGATACTCAGAAAATAGAGGTAGTGAAGAATTGGACTAGACCCACATCTCCTATTGATATTAGGAGCTTCTTGGGGTTAGCTAGATATTACAGAAGGTTCATCGAGGGGTTATCATTGATTTCATCCCCTTTGACTAAGTTGACTTAGAAAATAGTAAAGTTTCAATGGTCTGACTTGTATAAAAAGCTTTCAAGAATTGAAAACTAGGTTTACAACTTCCTTGGTGTTGACCTTACCAGAAGGGATGCAAGGTTTTATTTTGTATTGTGATGCATCCAGAGTTGGACTGAGTTGTGTATTGATGCAAAATGACAATGTTATAGCTTATGCCTCCAGACAACTTAAGGTTCACGAGAAGAATTACCCAACCCATGATCTAGAGTTGGCTACTGTAGTGTTTGCTTTGAAGATATGGCATCACTGCCTCTATGATGTTCATATAGATGTGTTCACCGATCATAAGAGTCTTCAGTATGTATTCATTCAAAAAGAGCTTAATCTCAGACAAAGGAGGTGGTTAGAGTTACTCAATGATTATGACATGAGTATTCTATATCACCCAGGTAAGGCTAATGTGGTTGTTGATGCTTTGAGCAAATTTTCTATGGGCAGTATTTCCCATGTTGAGAAAGAAAAAAATGAATTAGCCAAGGATCTGCACAAACTTGCACGCTTGGGATTCGAAGGTGGAGTAGTGGTGATGAATGGGGCTGAATCATCATTATTATTAGAAGTGAAAGAGAACCAAGACCAAAATCCTATTTTTCTTAATTTGAAGGTAAATGTCCATAAGCAAAAAATGATGGCTTTTGAACAAAGGGGAGATGGTGTATTGAGGTATCAAGATAGATTGTATGTACCAAAGGTGGATGAACTCCAACATAGTATCATGGACGAAGTTCATAGCTCTAGATATTCGATCTAACTTTGTTCCACAAAGATGTATCGTGACTTGATGGAAGTCTATTGGTGGAGTAGTATGAAGAAGTGTATTGCAAAGTTCATTGTTAAATGCCCGAATCGTCAACAAGTTAAGGTAGAGCTCCAAAGGACCGGTGGTATGGCTCAGAATATAGATATTCTAGAATGGAAATGGGAGATGATCAATGTGGATTTTATCAATGGTTTGTCGCAGTCTCGCAGGCAACATGATTCTATTTGTGTGATTGTAGATCGAATGACTGAATCAACCCACTTTTTGCCGGTAAAAACTACCCATTTAATAGAGGATTATGCCAATTTATATCTTCAAGAGGTAGTTAGACTTCATGGAGTTATAGTGTCCATTATTTCATATAGAGGTGCACAATTTTGGAAGTCATTCCAGAAAAGGTTTGGGTTCGAAAGTGAACTTGAGTACTACTTTTCATCGTCAAACTGATGGTCAAGCAGAGTGCACCATTCATACTTTAGAATATATGTCAAGGGCTTGTGTTATCAATTTCAAAGGTAATTGGGATGATCACTTACCTCTCATAGAGTTTGCTTACAATAATAGTTATCACTCTAGCATCCAGATGGCTCCTTATGAAGCTCTTTATGGGAGAAGATGTCGATCTCCTATTAGATGGTTTGAAGTTGCTGAAGTTGGGTTGATATGACCAGACTTTGTTCATCAAGATATAGAGAAGGGAAGATCATTTAAGGAAGGTTGAAAACAACTCAGAGTTTTTAGAAATCCTACACTTATATTAGGAGAAAAGACTTAGAGTTTGAGGTGGATGATTGGGTTTATTTGAAGGTTTCACCCATGAAGAGTGTTATGATGCTTGGTAAGAAGGGAAAGCTTAATCCCCGGTATATTGGTCCTTACAAGATATCCAAGAGGATTGACAATATAGCTTATGAGTTGGGGCTACAGCAAGAGTTAGCAGTAGTCCATCCGGTATTTCACATTTCAATGTTTAAGAAGTGTATAGGCGATCCTTCACTCATTATAACTACTGAAAATATTTGTATTAAGGACAGACTATCTTATGAGGAGGTACTAGTTCAGATTCTAGATCGTCAGGTTCGCAAGTTGGGAACCACGGAGGTAACATCAGTCAGGTATTATGGAGAAATTAGTTCGTTGAGGTGGCTACTTGGGAGGCTGAGGAGGATATGAAAAAGAGATACCTACATCTCTTTGAGTTCGGAGAAATTTTGAATCAATGTATTAATTCTTTCCTTAGTACTCTTTAATTGATATGTTGAATGTGTTAAATTGCAAGTTGGGTGTTTTGAGTTAGGTGTTAGAAGTTTCCACTCTTAGTTCTACTTAGAATGATTTCATTCAAAGTCGAATGTTACCAAGGGGTAGATATTGTAACATTTCACCTTATAAAGAGCTAAATATAGAAAGAACAAAGTCGGAAAGAGTCAAATTGAAAATTTTGGCAATTTATGCTAAGTTATGAGTTTGGGTCAACATCTAACGAACATAACTTTCATTACATAATGAGTTAGGTGTCCCATAAGATATCAAATGAAAGGTCTTGGAATCGTCTTTCCAAAGCCACCAAGTTTGCTAAATTTCAAGTACGGATGAGGGAGATATGCCTATTTGAAATTGGCATGTCCAGTTAATGAAGTTACCCGAAAATATAAGGGGTATTTTGGTCTTTTCCTTACCCTTTCAGATTTAAGAGATTTTTAGTAATATTTTGGGGTCAAATGTGATTTGGGTTAGTTTTACCAATCCCATATACAATTAGGATTTTGAGAGGAGTTCAAGAAAAAAGAGAAAGGAGAAAAGTTTAAGGCGCTCATTGAGTTCTTGAGAATCGAATGTTATTTCGCCAAGGGTTTAATCCCTAAGAGGTATGTGAGTTCTCATAGTGATGGGTTCATTCAACAACACACCACTCATGTTATTTTCAGTGTAATTTTGTTGTTGAAGTTGAAGAATTTGAGTTCTTGATGAGTTTTCTTGAAGTTTCATTTGCAATCTTGATTGTTGAGGTTTTGATTAGTTCTTGAGATAAGTATTAGTGTTTTGAGGGTAGTTTTGAGTAGATTATCGTGTATTAATATTGGGTATTCGAATCTAAGTGAGCTGGGAAGAAACCATCCAAATCTAGGTGAATTGGTGTTTGAAAACGAGAAAGAAAATTCATCGGGAAGTTCTGGGCAGGGGCTGGCACGCAGCGCCAACAGTGCGCCAGAAAAGTGGTTCTATAGTTGTTTCCTTGGGGTTTCGTGCCACTTTGTGTGCCCCAAACCCCCATCAGTAGTGCAGGGTTGGCGCGTCACGCCACTCAGTGCGCTAGGGTCGTCAGGTCCCCTACCCTCCCGTTCTTCTTTTCGTACGAGTTCCCTTGAATCGTACCTATGTTTCCTACTCAATATCTACATTCTAATTACATCTATAAATCAAGATATCATTCATAACATGAATCATAACCTTGAATCCATAATTCAAATTCAAGGTAGAGTTAAAACTTCAGTTTTGAGAGTTCTTCCGAGTCATTTTCATAAGTCTTTTACACTCATTTTAATCTTGTTTTAAGACTTGAGAAGTTGAGTCTGAGGAAGAGTAGATTTGAGTTCATTTTCTTTAAAATGATATATGCAAATTAAATATTCCCAAAGATTAAATGTTTTCACATTTACGTTGAGAGGAAACACCAATTTCCAAAAGAGTTTTTGAGAAGTTTTGAGTACCATCTCTTTTAAGAGAAATCTTTTGAGTAATAATCTCAAACCAGAGAAAAAGTTATGTTTTTAAACATATGAGCTATTTATATTTTGGGAGTAGTATTGAGTACCGATATGGGGACGAGTTTAGATAACTCAAAGTCCTTATAAACCATTTAGCCAACGTGAGTAGAAAGGGTCATAATTTTTAGATGATTCCTTATTGCTTTTAAGCATTGACTTGTGGATCCACTTAGTTAGTAGGTCATATATCCCGACAAAGTATAGGATAGTTCTGGCAGTGTGGGCTAGACGTTGTATCATCACATAGATCATAGTGATGGTTGTCCGTTAGACTCTCCCACAAAGTTTATTGTGTATTTTCACATTCAAACTTAGTTATATTGTATTCTTAAATACATTGAGTAGTGCTTTAAATAACTTCCATTTTTATTGTGGTTTTTATACTGCATTGAGTTGAGTATCCATGAGTTGAGTGGAGTTGAGGTGAGTATGTTTCTTCAATTTATGGTTCAAGCTTATGTCTTGGTTTAAATTTTCCCTTTCATGCTCGTACATTCCATGAATTGACGTCATTTGGCCTGCATCTTCTATGATGCATATACAGGTAACCAGGATCATCAACTAGTGCTTCATTGATCCATTTGAGTTCTAGAGTTATTTGGTGAGCCTCCTTACTTCCGGAGGATCCCTTATTTATCTTCAGTTATTTCCATTTGTTAGGATGATCGGGGGTCTTGTCTCGACATCCCTCATAGTATTAGAGGCTTCATAGATAGATAGACAATATCATGTCATGAGTCTTTTCATTTCTTTGTTTAAATGTTTTAAAGACTTGAGTTTCCTATTTTTGTCTATTTTGAATATTCTTATATATTTGGTGTTTATTATGTTGATACAATTGAGTAAAGTTTGTTTTTAAAACACTTTCATTAGTGACAATTTTTCGGTGAGAGTTGAGCCAGAACAAGGGTTCGCTTGGGGCAGCAATGGTTCTTGAGTGTCGGCCACATTCAAGGTGTAGGCTCGAGGCATGACATCATCAGTGCCTCTAACTAGAAGTTGATATCAGAATCAGCCATGTAGAGGTGGTCAGATTTCTGATAGTGTTCTAGTGATATTATGGTTTTGTAGGGTGGAGGTAGAGGTACGCCTTAGACTAGATGTGGTAAAGGAGGTCAGTTTTAGGTTTTTCAAAGGAGACCCAAGGCTGTGGCTTTAGATGTAGTTAATACAGGTATCATCTCTATTTGCCATCGATCTGCCTTGTATCATTTGATCTAGGATCTACATTCTCTTATATCTCTTCCTACTTTGTTGTTGGATTTTATTTTCTATGTGATATTATGCATATGTTAATTCATTTTTCTACCCCCCAAGAGTGAGCCCTTAGTGGTAGATAGAATTTATCAATCTTAGCTTGTTACTCTAGCGGGATATAATACGTGAGTAAAATTGATCATATTAGGAATGGTAGATTTCAATGTCATTTTAGATAAAGATTTTCTCTCTCCTGACTATGTTATTCTTGATTGTGATGCTAAGACTATGACCTTAGTGATATCTAATGTTTTGGGAGTTAACTAGAAATGTTCTAGTGGTTCTTATTCTAGCAAGGTTATTTCCTTCCTTCGTGCCTAACAGTTGGTTAATAGAGGTTGCTTGTCTTAATTAGCCTTCATTTGGGATACTCATGTTGAGCCATGTTCTATGGAGTCCATTTCAGTTGTTTAAAAGTTCCTCGATATATTTTCTACAAACATCCAAGTGTTCCTCTTGATAAAGATATTGACTTTGTTATTGATTTGAAGTCGGACACTAAGCCCATCTCTATTCCTCTATATCATATGGCTCCACCGGAGTTGAAGGAATTAAAGGATCAGTAGCAGGATTTGTTGAGTAAGGGGTTTATTTGGCCTAGTGTGTCATCTTGGGGTGCACCGGTTCTATTTGTGACGAAGAATGATGGTTCTACGAGGATGTTCTTTGATTATAAACATTTGAACAAGATGAGTGTTAAGAAAAAACATCATCTTCCACCCATTGATGATTTGTTTGATCAGCTCAGGGAGTGGCGTTGTTCTTTAAGATCGACTTGAAGTCAGAATATAATTAGTTGAGGATTATAGCATTAGATGTCCCTAAGACATCCATTCAGACTCTATTTGACCTTTATGAGTTTTTGGTAATGTCATTTGGGTTGACTAACACCGTAGTATCATTTATGAATTTTATTAATGGGGTGTTTCATCCATATCTGGATTCCTTCATTATTGTATTCATTGATGACATCTAGGTGTATTCCAAGACTGAGGTTGATTATGTTTGCTATTTGAGGACAGTGCTTTAGAGGTTGGGGATGAGAAGTTCTATAAAATAAATTCTCCAAGTGTGAGTTATTGCTTATTTCAATGGCATTATTGGAATATGTGGTGTCAAAGGAGGGTATTCGACTGGTTCTAACCAAGATTGAGGCGGTTAGAGGTTGGACAATGCATATTTGTGCTACTGAGATTCGTATTTATATAGGGTTGGCTGTTATTATAGGAAGTTTGTGCAAGGTTTTTATTTTATTAATACCCTATTGAGTAGATTAACTCATAAGAATATGGATTTTCAGTGGTCTAATGAGAGTGAGGCAAGCTTTAAATAGCTCAAGACTTTGTAAACTTCGTCTCTAGTTTTGACCTTAGAGGAAGAGGGTAAATATGTTACTATGTATTGTGATTCTTCTAGAGTTTGTTGGGTGGTGTATTGATATAGAAATTGAAGGTGATTAGATATGCTTGTAAGCAGATAAAGAGTAATGAGAAGAACTATCCTCCATGACTTGGCATTGAAAGTTGTCATATCAGTATTTATATGGGGTGCATTGTGAGGTTTTCACCCATAATAGGAGCCTTTAGTATATACTGAATCAAAGGGATCTAAACTTGAGGTAGCGTAATTGGTTGGAATTGTTGAAGGATTATGACATGACTATTTTATATCATCCTGGTAGGGAAAATGTTATAGTTGATGCATTGAATAAGAAGTCTTGTAGTATGGAGAGTCTTGCCTCGATCCTTGTTGAGGAGCGGTTGTTGGCTAGATATATTCAGAGGTTTGCCAAAAGCCTTGTTCGGTTAGTGATTTCATAAAATGGTGGTTCTCTTGCTTTTGTAGAGTCTTGCTCTTACTTGATTGAGAAAATTAGAGACAGGCACTCTGAGAATGAAAAAAAGTGTATCATTCGAGACAAGGAGATGACAGGGAAAACTAATGAACCAATACTTGACTATGAGGGCACATTGAGAATATGAGGAAATATTTGTGTGCCTAAGGTGGGTGATTTTATTAGATTGATGTTGGGGCATCCAAAATGTAGAATTTCTTGATTCAGCATTATTGGTGGTGTGGTATGATGAAGGGCATAGTTGAGTTTTTGGCCAAGTGTTTGACGTGCCAACATGTCAAGTGTAAGAACTAGTGAGTTGGTGGTATGTCTTAGAGGATGCCCATTTCTACATGGAAGTGGGAACGTAACACTTTAGATTTCCTGGTGGGCTTACTTACCACCATGGGTGGTTATGATTCCAATTGTGTGATTGTTGACAGAGTGACTACGGTCGCCCACTTTATTCTGGTCTAAGTGAAGTATAAAGTCGAGGAGTTGGCTCAAGTCTACCTCAATCAGATAGTTCATTTACATTGGGTAACTATTTCTATTATTTTCGATCGAGGTTCTCTCTTCACACACTTTTAGAGGGCATTACAACATGGGAAGGGTACTCTGTTTGATATGAGTACAACTTTTCACCCTCAGATAGATGGGCAGTCCAAGCAGATGATTCAAGTAATGGAGGTCATGCTTCCACCATGTGTGATTGACTTTGGTGACCATTAGGATCAGTATCTACCCTTAGAATAGTTTGTTGACAACAATAGCTATAATTGTAGCATCCAAATGGCATCCTTTGAGAAATCATATGGTAAGGTATGTAGATCACCGATCAGTCGGTTCGATGTCATATAGGTGAGTTCCTTGGATACTAATTTTCTTACAGATGCTATGGAGCAAGTTCGTTTGATTCAGAGTAGCTTTTGACAACCTAGAGTAGGTAGAAGATTTATGCTAATATGAGAGTTTCAGCATAAGAGTTTATAGATGGTGCTTATGTATGGGTTAAGGTATCACCCTTGTGCTCATGTATGGGTTAAGGTATCACCCTTGAAGGGTATGATGATGTTTGGAAAGAAGGAGAAGCTTAGCCCTAGGTTCATTGGCCCGTTTGAGATATTTGAGCGGATCGGAGACTTGGCCAATCAATTAGCCTTGCCATCTAGCTTGTCTGTTGTTTATCTTATTTTCATGTCTCTGTGCTTTGGAAGTATGTATTCGACGTGTCCCATGTGACTTCACTTGATTTGGTGATTTCGGATCCAGACTTAAACATTGAGGAGCTAGGAGCCTATATCAATTTTAAATAGGCAAGTTCTAAAGCTAAGGACTAAGGAAATTTCTTCTATAAAAGTGAAATGGAAGCAACACCCGATTGGGAAGGATACTTGAAAAAATGGAGTCTAATATGTATGTCAGATATCCATAATTTTCAAAGCTTCAATTACTCTTCTTTATTTTATGTTCGAGGAGAACATGGTTTTCAATAGTGTATAATGTAATAACCCTGAGGGTCATTTTTTGAAATTCTAGAAAATATTACTATTTTACCCCTCCTTGTAGTTGCCCCGAGTCAAGTTTGATTAGTTTATGAAGTGAGTTTTGTCACAGGATATAAAAGTTGAGATTTTTCGGAAGTTTTGGAAGTTTTCAAGTTCATATTGTGACTTAGTTAACATCTAGAGCTACGGGTCTATGAATGAAATTTTGTCATGCCCATAGGCTTTAGAATGAAGAATTTAGTCTATAGAAGTTGTTGTTTTTAGTTCCAAGGTATTTATGTCGACTTGAATCTGCGAGTTTAGTTATTGAGATAATTTAGACCAAGGTTTGAATTTGGTCAACATTCAGAGTTCGAACGCGCAAATTGGATTTTTGTCGATTTCGTTGGTTTCGAGAGGTAATTTTATGCCTAGGTCAGGCCTTGGTTGAATTTTTGAGCGTTCTGAGGATATATTAATCTTTTTTATGAAAGTTAGTTAGTTGTGGGTTTAACGGGTCCCGAGTCAAGGAAACCTCAAATCTCTATTTTGATTGTTCCATTGATTCTGGAACATTGAATTTAGTAGGGTAGTATATTTTGTTTGTTTGCATGTAATTCCAAATGAATCCCGAGGATCCATTCAGAGAATTTTGTGCATTAGTTTGTTCTCGTTTCTATTGTTACTGATGTCTGGTGAATTGTTCATTGAAGTCATGGGATCTTCTTTCGCGATCGCGTAAGTTATATTTGTTGTTTATTGCATTCACGTGAGGCCCGTCTTGATTGCATAGGTATAAGCATACTAGGCATTGAAATGTGAAAACTGTGTCGCGGCCGCGCAAGTAAAAAATGTGTTGACTTATTTTCCTCTTTACGATCACATGGAATGAGTCGCGATCACGTGGAGTAACTGACCTGGGCAGATTCTTATTTCCTGAAATTGATATTTCTTCCCCCATTCCTCTATTTTTGAACTCTATGAACTTGGTTTATGTGATTTCCATGAGCCTATCAAAATTATACTTTTGGGTAAGTGATTTTGACTCCAACCCATCATTACTCATTTATTAATTCATAATTTTTAACATTAAATCATTGATTTCAAATTCTAAAGTTTGATATTTAAGAGAGAAGAATGAAACACCGAGCATCTAGAGAAAAATGAAACAGAGAGACTGAGAGGTAGAGGATGCTCTACTACAGGTAAGCCTATGAACTCAACTTTGTTTTTGTAACTCTCTTTCCGTATGTGTAACAAAAGAATCCACATAGTAGAAACAATTTCGCAACTCAATAAATAACTAATCTTGATGTATATTATTCTCAACTTAAATGGTAAGTTTTGTTTGTTGTAAACCCAAACCCAAGATGTATGTCTCGTCCACACAACACAAGCAACACACTTCCCACTACACAAAAGCCTTAGGCGGAACTCCCAAGGACTTTTTGGAGCCTATTTCTGCTTATTTCCGATCTATGCATAATTCATATAGTCATTGGAGTTGATTTTAGTTTTTAAAAAATTGCACAGTAGATATCTCATATGTTAAGTATATATTTCTATAAAATTATTTTCTTGGAATGGAAATAGATGTCTGACATTCAAAAGATGGAGCATGAGCTAATTGCTCTAATATAGGTTTTGCCGATTGCAAGAATATATTTTTACAATATTTTTTTCTATAAATGGAAGTAGATTCCTTGTTCCCCCTTGCCAAAAAAAGTACAGTGTATTTGGGTGAAATATCCTTTTAAATTCATGCTTCCACCATTGTTGTCTCCAATCAACATTTTCCTAGTAGTCTTTCATTCATCTTTATTTTTTCCCTCTGATATTTGAAAAATGATAAATTTCTATGTGATTGAAAATGTTGAACAAGTAGTTATATAAGACTATGCATTCATTGTTGAAATGTGTATTTATGAGAATTTGGATATTTTCTTTATTTCAGATCTGATTTTTTTTTTAATTGTCTACAATCTTGTGTATATAACCATGAAGAGTGCTACAATTAGCAATTTTCCTTGTAATGTCCTGGATAAAATCCTTGGGAGCTTGCCTTTGAAAGATGCAGTGAAGACTAGTATCTTGTCAAAAGACTGGAGGTACAAATGGGTAACTTGTGCAGAACTTGATTTTTGTAGTGAGTTTTTCACATCTTTCAACGACAACTAAGAAGCCAAGAAAATCATTTACCAAGTCCTACGACTGCATCAAGGACCAATACAAAAGTTTACTCTCCAACATCGTAATTTGATATGTTATCGTGATATTTATAATTGGATTCTCTTCTTGTCAAAAAAAAATGTCCAAGAACTCATCCTTCAAATATTCACAGGCAACAAATATCATTTACCTTCTTATTTTTTCACATTTCAGTAACTAAGACATGTGGAACTTGATATGTGCTTATTCCACCCTCCACCTGATTTAAAAGGGTTTGCAAAGCTTATTAGTATTGATATTCAACGTGTCAGTTTTTATCCAACAATAATTAGGAATTTCATAACCAAATGCCCATTGCTTGAAAGTTTGAGGTTGACTAGGTGCACCACATTTGATGTTCTTGAAATTGATGCCGCTAATCTCAAATGCTTCGACTTTCTTGGAACATCGAAGTCCATTTGCTTCAAGAATGTCCCTATGCTTAGAACCGTTGATGTGTATCTCAATCGAGTTTTGATGGATACGTCAACTTTTTGCTCTAATCTTACAACGTTCTTCCATTTCATGCCTTCCCTGGAGGAACATGAACTAGGCGGTTCATCATTAGAGGTAATGTACATTTGTGATAATATTACTTATAATAGTTGGTACTTATATTAACCATATGATGTATCTTTAACAAAAAAATTTACTTGCTTCTAGTACTTGACCATGGGAGGTATACCAGAGAATCTCTCGGATGCTCTAAACAATGTCAAATCTCTATGTATTCGGACATGTCTTTTGGAAATGTTGAAGAGGTTTCAAGTGCAATTTACTTGATTACAAGCTGCCCTAAATTACAAGAACTTACAATTGAATGTGTAAGAACCCTCCTACTTTCTCATAAAACTTATTGTTATGTTTCTTCATCTGAATCCACCTAACTGTTACCAAATTTTTTACAGGAAGCAATAGGTATTGTGGTGGAACATGTTATTCAATTCTTACGAGCCAAAGCAATCTCATGTGGTGCTATGAAGCTGCTTAAAAGTGTGGAAATGCATTATTTTATTGGTTTTGAGATGGAAATAGAATTTGTGAAGTTTATATTGGCATTTGCACCGGTACTTGAGGAAATTTTCATTTGGAGTAGTGGGCAGTTTCATCGGGGTACATAGATGATGGATGAGATGAAACAATTCCATCGAGAATCACCCAATGTTAGATTCAAATTCGAAGAAATGTGAACGGATCCAGAACTACCATGACTTTGCTTATTGGTTTTAGGTGGTCCAAAGCCACACTCAATTTTTATTAAGTACTATTTAGTTTTGTTTGTTGGTTGAACCTATATATGTATCTCATCCTACAAATTTCAATGTTGACTTCATAGAAATTGTGCTCAATTTATTGCGTTGGTAAACTTGATTATTTTTTATACTCTTTTTGGAGCTGTCAGTGTATGCTTTCTCCATCCTCCAGTTTACTATTATTTTTTGGGGGTTAAAGGTGTCCAACAATCCCTTTGTTGAGAAAGAAAAGATACAAAATAAAGTGGTCTGATCCAAATAACTAGAAACAATAAAGACAAAAAACAGAGATGTAGTCAGTCCACATTAACGACCCTAAGTCTCCTTTTTGGAAAGTTTCAGAGGCCGCTTCATCATCTTCGCCCACAGAGTTCGGAGATTAGGTTTCTGGTCCTTTCCTTCAAGGGGTTTCCTTTATCCTTCATATCATAAGAATTTCTATTGGTTTCCTCTAATGAAACAAATATGTGTGAACCTGAGATTAGGGATTTGTAACTTGTCCATTCTTAAGAGGCCTTTGGCTTCCCTGGCAACTCCTGGTTGCTGCTAAATTCTGTTGTACCTGCAGAACTTCTTTTCTTGAAATGCATTTTGTAGGGGATTAACAGATATTGACATTGAATGAAAAGAGAAAGATAACAAGGTTAAGTTGCATTGCTTTATTGAAATAATGACTGCAATATAAATACATGAATTCATAACTTAAAAAACTAAAGAAAACGAGTAAAATAAGCTAATATTATCTCAAATAACTAAAGCCTAAAATATAGCAATTAACTAATCAGATTCCGCCCAACACTACAACATTATTTATCTGAACTCAATCCTACTTTTATAAGTTGTATATTGATACAACAAAAGGTGGAACTAATCTCCAGCTTTTGAGGCACCACTTTCAACACTCCTCCTTGACTCAAGAGCAGCAACCCCAAGTCCCTTTCTGAGAAACTCAAATCTTGCTCTAGGTAAGGTCGTAGTTAAAATATCAACTGAAAATTTGTTTTGCAGTGCACTAAGTGTATGTCTCCATTCTTTTGCACATCCCTCAAGAAATAAAGCTTGATATTGAAATGTTTTGCCTTTCCATATTAAACGGGAATATTTTCAATTGAAATTGCAGCTTGATTATCAACAAAGATTTCAATACTCTTTTTGCTCCATGTACAAAAGGGCTTGTTTACAGCTGATGCAGCTGCAATGTACTCTGCTTCATCTTTAGATTGAGCCATAATATCTTGCTTCTTTCAACACCAACAGAACATTCCAGAACCATAACTAAAATAGTAACCTGAGGTGCTTCTCATATCATCTGATCTACCAGCACAAGCCCAATCACTATCAAAAAATCCAAAAAACTGAAAGTCTAATGCTTTTTTGAACATTATGCCAAAATTGGCAGTACCTTTAACATATCTAATCACACATATAGCTGCAATGTGTATATCTTGAAAGTAAACTAACAGCATAAAGAATATTTGGTCTCGTTGCAGTCAAGTACATTAGCAAAACTATCAGGCTCCTATAAATTCCTTCATCAACCTTTTCAGTTCCATCTTCTTTGCAAAACTTCTCCTTTTGAATCATATCACTTGTTGTAGACTTGCATTCTTCCATTTTGAACTTTATGGGAATTTCTTAACCATATTTATACTGGCATATGAAGATCTCATGTCCTTTTTACTGAATTTCCATTCCAAGAAAATAAAACATTATACCAAGGTCTGTCATCTCAACAACTTCCATCATTTTAGTCTTGAACAAGTTGATCAAGTACAAATTCCTACCTATAACTAGCAAGTCATCTACATATAAAGAAACAATGGTTAAATTAGAATCTTCTTTCTAATATATAGTGTAGACTCACTGAAACTTTTTGGAAGCCGAAGCTCAAAAGATGAGCATCAATTCTACTATACGAAGCTCTGGGAGCTTGTTTTAAGCCATACAATGACTTCTTTAGAAGCTACACTTTGCCTTTATTGCCTTTGATAGAAAAACCTTCAAGTGGTTCTACAAAAATTTCTTTTTCGAGGTAGACATTCAGGAAAGCTCATTTCACATCAAGCCGGTGTATCTTCCATCCCCATTGACATACTAAAGCTAACAACATAGTTATCGTATCCAAACAGGCGGCATGAGCAAAAGTTTCTGAAAAATCTACTCCAAACATTTGTGTGTACCCTTTTGCAACCATCATAACCTTGTACTTGTTTGTGGAACCATTAAGATTGAGCTTGGTTCTATAAAGACACTTTACTCCAATAGACTTCTTGTGCAATGGTCTGTAAACCAGCTCATATGTGTTGTTCTTTAGTATCATTTTGAGCTCCTCCTGCATTGCATATCTCCATTTCTCAAATTTAGCCGCCTCCATAAATGCTCGTAGTTCTAAAATTACAACATTACACCTTTGATATATATGAGAAAGTTTTCTTGTTCCTCTAACGGGTATATCATGAACATCTTTATCTAGAAATTTTAGATTTTTTTTTTCTTTTCATTATCTTGTGAGCTCCAGGTATCATTTTACACAAACTTGGCAACCCTGTTAAAAATGATTTTGTCATTTTGAGGTTCATAGATCGTATAAGCTTTTGAGAGATTGTTGTACCCTACAAAAAATCAAGGTTTAGCCATCTTATTCAGCTTTTCTCTTTTAACCTAGGTACATAAGAAAAACAAAGACAACCACATATTTTCAAATTTGTTAGCAAAGGTTTGTAACCAAACCAAGCCTCAAATGGTGTCTTCTTTTGCAAGGCCTTAGTTAGCAATCTATTTAGTAGAAATATTGCAGTATTTGCAGCTTCAACCCAAAATTTCTTTGCCAGTCCTTTCTCATGGAGAAAATAGCTTGTCATCTACATTAGCGTCCTATTTTTCTTTCCCGTACTCCATTTTGTTGTGGAGTATAGGGTATTGTTAGCTGATGCTCAATTCATGCTTCATTACAAATCTTGTTGGTTTTTTCTGAAGTATACTCGGTTCCATTATCTATTCTTATCACCTGAATTATGCAACCAATCTGATTTTGCACAAAAGCTTTGTATTTCTTGAATACATCGCTTGCCATAGATTTATAGTTCAAAAAATAAATCTAAGAATATTTGATACAATCATCAATAAAGGCAATATTGTACTTACTACCCTTTAAAGATGGTGTTTTATAAGTTCCACCTACATCCGTGTGAATAAGTTGTAGCTTCTGCTTTGCCCTCCATGATTGATTCTGAAAATGCAACCTTGTTTTCTTCCCATACTAAGAAGCTTCACAAGCAAGAAAGTTCTTTTCAAGGCTTGGAAGACCTTTTGCGAGTTGATTTTCTTTCATGAAGAGTATAGCATCATGATGAAAATGTCTGAGTCTTTTGTGCCATAATTATGAGCTATTTTTCAACTGGATAGGTGTTGCATGTTCCTCATCTAAGAGGGTCAAGGCAAAACTTTTTTCTCTCATCTTGACCTTGAACATCTCCTTATTATCAGGATCCTTGATGACACGTGCTTTTTCTTCAAGAAACACTTCCAAACCATTTTTAAGTAGTTTTCCAACACTTAGGAGGTTTTGATCAAGATCAAGAACAAAAAGAACATCAACTATAAGTTTCAAACCTGTAAGGCTTTCAATTGCAACAGTTCCTCTGCCTCTCGCGTCGAAATATTCTCCATTTTAAATTTTCCTTTGGAAATAAAAGATATAGCTAGATCTTTAAAGATTTATTGGTCATTGGTCATATAATTTGTGCATCCGCTATCAATTAACCAACATTCAGAAGCGCTTTTGCTAGCAAAACAAGTTGTTACAAATAATTGCTCTTCTTGATGTTGATTTACAACAGCCTTAGCTTCTTCTTGTTGTGGTTGTGACTTGCATACCCTCTACGCATGGATTAGTTGACCACATTTTGGCACTTGACATCTAGTCTCCACCAACACTTCTATTGAAAGTGGTTTGTCTTTTTTCAATAAGGGCTGGGAGGTTGACATCTTCCCTGATTGTTGTAATTACTAATAAGCCTTTGCTTCTTGATCTTTTTCCTTCCTTTGTTTGACTCATTGTTCTGTAAATTATTTTGAAAATCACCTTCAACAGAACTTCATTATTCTCCTTTGCTCCAATGTCTGCAGAACTTTAACAAGTTCTTCCAAGGTAACACTTGACAGATCTTTAGAATTCTCTAAAGAAGAAATTGTGGTTTCATATTTCTCAGGTAGTGTAACAAAAATATTTTGAACAATACTTTCATCACCGAAATCGTAACCAAACATTTCACCTTGTTGGCCAAGTCGAAAGTTGGTTTGCATAATCTTTTATAGTTTATGATTCTTTCATTCTCTTCATTTCAAATTCTCGAATCAGATTCATCACTTGCATATTATGCACTCTTTCATTTCCTTCGTATTATTTTTTAAAATACTCCTAAATTTCAACAGTAGAGTTCATTTGCATAATTCTGGTAAGAATTGAAGGAGATACTGCAAAGAATAACCAAGCTTTGGCTTAGGCTTTCCTTGCCTTATTCTCCTTGTGACCTTTCATCGGATTCATTGTTGGATTATCATCGAGAGGAGTTACTTGATAATCCTCTTCTACTATTTCTCAGAGATTCAATGCTTTAAAATGAACTGTCATTCTAATTGTCCAAGCTTAATAATTTTGACCGTTGAAGACCAGTAAAGTTAAGAAGCTTGTTGCAAAATTCATTTTCTATAAACTATTTAAGATAATAGTTCAAAGAATGGCTTATAATATGGTTCACTCTCTTATCCCAAGTCCCTCAAGATTCCGATGCTCTGATACACATTTGTACAAGATTATCATAAATTGACAAAGAAAGAAAAGAAAAAGATAACAAGGTTAAGTTGCATTACTTTATAGAAATAATGAAAGCAATATAAATACATTAATTCATAACTTAAAAATATAAAGAAAAGGAGTAAAATAAGCTAACATTATTTCCAATAACTAAAGCCTAAATTATAGCAACTAACTAATCAGATTCTACCCAACACTGCAGACTTATCTATTTGAACTTAATCCTACTTTTAAGTTGTATATTGATACAAAAGAAGGTGGAACTAATCTCCAGCTTTTAAGGCACCACTTTCAACACATTTGCCTATGATTTATTTTTTCCTCTTCATTTATTAGTTTCAATTTCTTTTTGAACTTACGAAATGACTTTACCCAATTCCAAATTCCAACCCATTTCTACCAATAGCATTTGAGGTAGATTTCTCTGTCTTCGATATCAGTTTTCCCTTCCAAATCAATAGATGAAGTTAATTTCTTATATGATCATCTAAATAATGAAAATAATCTATCAAAGACACTTTTTTAATATAACAAATCATTCAACTATTACTTTGCCTTTTACAAAATATGAGCCTTTAAAGCAACTAAACTCATGTGATTTACTAAATTGTCATCTTTAAAAGTACACTTCTATGACAAAATCCATTAAATAAACCCATCCAATTAATTGATTTAGTTTTCCTTGGTCATTAATCGATGGATTTTTCTTCAAACAAATCTTTTGTATTTTAATATGATAATGGATACAACATTTTTTAAGTAATTCTTGAATTTTAAAATTTAGAGTCAAGCAATCTTACCCGGTTAACGATGTCAAGAATGATTGTAGCGGCAGATGAGTACAATAAGAGTCAACCATTGTCAAAAATAGGATTTGCACAGGGATCATTCCCCATAATGTACCTAGGGATACCACTATCTTCAAAGAAATGGAACAAAATGGAGTATCACCAACTGAGTAAAGAGAGTACTAGCAGAATCACAAAAGTGTACTCAAAATAGTTGTCGTATGCAGGATGGTTGCAGGTGATTATCTTAGTGATGTTCTCTATTCATAGTTTTTGGGGATCTATTTTCATACTACACCAGAGCGTGATAAAAGAAGTTGACAAAACATGTAGGGTATACTTATGGGGTAGATTTGAGGATAAAAAGAAGATTAAGCTAGTAGTGTGGGAAAAAGTATGTGTCCCTAAGAAGTTTGGTGGTCTAAATATCAAAGGAAGCAAATTGTAGAATGTGGCATTAGGGGTAAGTTGTTGTGGCAATTAATAGTTTTAAAAAAATGTATTATGGGTCAGATGGGTACATGGGTGTATATGAAAGAGAACTAGCACATCTCGAAGCATAAACATCCATAAGATAGTAGTTGGTACTAGAGAAAGTTGAATGCCTTAAAGAAAGACATGGTGGAGGGGTATGCACAAGGCACGTATGTCCTCACAACAAATGGGAAATACTCATTAGGAGCCAGCTATGACTCATTGTTAAGGGGTCCAGAGTAAGGTGATAATTGATGAATTCATTTGGAATAAAATCTCTCAACCAAGACATGGATTTAAATTTTGGTTAGCTATGTAGGGAAGATTGCTGACTAAAGACAGACTACAAAGGATGAATATACTAGTGGATAATATTGCATGTAGTTTATGTGACTTGCAAAAAGTTGAGACACAAAAACACCTTTTTCTAAATGTGTTTGGACCAAAGGAATCATTACAGCGATGGATCAATGGTCTTTGGCGTTGATTCCAGTAGGAGATGTGAAATAAGTGTTAGAAAAAATTAGGAGGAAGAATTGGAAGCAACTGGACAAGGAGATAATCGCAGCACCTTGGAACTGAACAGTATATCATGTGTGGTAGGCTAGGAATTGAAAGTTGTATAGGGGAGAAATGGTGACTGTAGATACAACAATTACACAGATTAAGAAAAGCTTCAATGCTAGATTATACATAGTTAGAAAGACAAGGAAAGGCAAAAAGATGTTGCTATTTGAATCAGCAATTTATCATGTAATTAGATCTATTTTCGAGGCATAACTTACATAGTCCCCTTCTACGAAAGGTAGTTGTGTAGTTAGGTGCTCTTTAGGTGTATTGTCTGGATGGTTAATGGTAATATTTACATTTGTTAACGAAAAAAATAAAAACAATGTCAAGAAGCTGATCTTAGTACTCTTTGTGTCTCAAGTCTAGGTCAGCTTGACTTAAGAAATAGAGAATGCAGATTCTAGAGGAGAAAATGAATGGTTGAAGTTGTGTATTTACATTACTGAATACCAATATATAAATATATGTTAAAAATCAATTAAGGCTTATCTCTAAGGCACTAAATCTATGATCCAAATTATATGGGATCTAATTTACACTAAATAGGAAAGTGAATATATGATAATATAATATTTCTCAACACTCCCCCTCAAGTTGGAGAGTGAACATGAAGTCCCAACTTGTTGCATAGTGTCACAAACGGATCCCTTCCCAATGCCTTTGTAAATAAACATGTCAACTGGAAGCGTGTAGGTACATATGATGGACTAATAATTCCAGCTTGCAACTTTAATCGAACTATGTGACAATCTATTTCAATATGTTTTGTACATTCATGGAAGAGAGGATTCGCTGCAATATGCAAACTAGCTTGATCATCACAAAATAATTATGTAGGAGTTACTTGTGGGACTTTCAGATCTTGTAGAATATACCGTAACCATGTGAGCTCCAAGCATGTGTTAGTCTTAGCCCGATATTTCTGCTTTTGCTGACGATCTTGAAACATTTGATTGTTTCTTGGACTTCCATGAGACAAGAGAATTTCCAAGAAAATTACAATTATCTTGTAATTGATCTCCTTGTGGAAAATCCAACTTCCCCAATCTGAATCAGTAAAGGCCTTCACTGGAAGATCATTGGTGGAATGAAACAATAAGCCTTGATCTTGAGTACCCTTAATATATTTAAGGACCCGTATAGCAACATCTCATTGAGGTTTTTGAGGCTGCATGTATTGACTTTGTATATGTACAGAATAGACTATGTCAGGTCTAGTAACTATAAGATAAACCAGCCTGCCAATTAATCTTCTATACTTAGTTGGATCATTCAATAATTCACCATGTGTAGGAGTAAGTTTCAAATTGTCTTCCATTGGAAATTTTTCTAGGCTTGCCCCTAGAAGTCCTGAGTCTTGTAAGAAGTCTAATGCATATTTCCGTTGAGACATGAAATACCTTTATGCGATCTGGAAAACTCAATACCCAAAAATTATTTTAAACCTCCAAAACCATTAATGCGGAACCGTTTCAGAAGGAACCTTTTGAGATGCTCAATTTCTTTAAGATCATTTCCTATGAGAAGTATATCAGCCTTTGGTAAAAAAAGAATAGTCAGCTTTTGATTTTTCATAGTCAGCCTTTTGAATCGTTTCTAAAAAGGTGAGAAAACAATTTATTGATACTTTTTTTAGACTATAGAGGGATATGTGTAGCCAATATACAATGTTCTCCCCAAGTTGGTGAAGTGCAGGTGGAGGTTCCATATATACTTCTTCATTCAAGTCACCGTGAAGGATTAATTTTGGACGTCTAGCTGGTAAGCAGACAAATTTCATGTAGCAACAACAGGATTAAGACAACAAAGTGTAGTAAGTTTTATTGTGGGAGAAAATGTTTCCTATTAATGAGTACCCTCTACTTGAGTGTATCCTTTAGAAATAAGACAAACCTTATATCTTTCAATGGTACCATCTGATTTGTACTTAATTTTGTAAACCCATATGCAACCGATGGTTTTATGTACAATAAGAAGAGGTACCAAACTCCATGCATTATTTTGTTGGTGTAAACCTTCGGATTTGAAAAGAAGAAAAAATTGCAGGTTTCCTAGATCTGTTGACAATACCGACAGAACCACCGACGGTCCGTAGGTCAACCCACGGATCGTAGGTGGGGGTCGTAGGTGGCAAGTTTAACTTAGTTAAAATGTTAAGTCAGAGTATCTTTTCTACGGTTCACCAGGACAATTTTTCGTTCAATGTACGAGTTGTAGGTAGGTTTCGTAGGTGAGTCCAGACTTAGTGAAATTTTGAGAGTCAAAGTTGGGACCTACGGTCGGGATGTATAGTCAGTAAGTGGACCAATAGATCGTACATGGGTCACTTCATTGAACTCCAAGGCATGATAGTCTTCACCTATGGAGTTGTTTCCTCCATAGGGTTCCTAAAATCCCCAATTTGTAAAGTTAGATTCCCCAATCAAATTAGAGTTCTTATTCAATTGTCATGGATTCTTTTCAATGTTGATCCAATTAATTATGTTATGTCTTCTTATGCATGAATTGAAGTAATTTGCATGTTTTAAGTTGAATCCCCCATGAACCCTGCAAGACCAATGATTTCTTAACAATGATGATATAATATGGGTTTTGAACTATGAAAGATGAATTTATGAAGATATGCTCTTTACGAAATTGACAAAGATAATTTAAGGTTGCTTTGAGAGTAAGGAATAAATGTTGTTGTTTTTGTGAAAGGATTTCTCACATACTACCCAATACATGAATGTGAATGGGTTTTCTCCCATAAAGGATTCTTAGAGTTGAAAGGCTTTCTCAACTAAACTTTGAATCAAGATTTAGGAGCTATTCTAATAAAACCTAGCTTGGATTGGCTACTTGATATGCCTTCCATGGATGATAAGACAAGTGGAGATTACCCATGTCTCTTAATGATAAGACAAGTTAAGAATAATGACTTTTCTGTGGGATTTATGCTTAGCACCGAGTGGACAAGAGACGATTGCCCATGTCCCATAAATTATGTTCCACCGTAGGTTTGTCTTAGATTTACATTAGCTATTGTGGACCACTTAAGCTATAAGTTTATGGTTCTTACCTTGGTAAGTAAGGACCTCTCTTTTCAGTGTTGGGTGGACACCAGATTCACTATTATAGCTCACATGCTCTATAGGTAAGTTAATTGCTACTTCCCACAATAATGAACTAAGGTTACTTCTAGAAGTATTTCTCGTGTGTTGAAAGATGTTTAACTTGCATTGACCATGATCACGATCAGGTTTTATAACCTTTTATCTTGGTTGAATTTGGTCATTGCATTTCATGAAAAGTCCTTTTAGCATGATTTTAGAACTCTTATGCATTGCTTTCAAACATGGTACATTCTATGTACTAACGCATACTCTTTCCTACATTGTTTCACTAATGTAGGGTCCGACACCCCTATTTCGCGACAAGCACATAGTCACACAAACTTTCACTCTAGGCCAAAAGAAGGTATTTCTTTTCAACTCTAGACTTAGATTATTCCCCAAATAACTAAGGTCTAAATGGAGTGGGCCTTTAGAAGTAGTCAGGACGACACAACATGGTGTGGTTAAGCTTAAAGGAAAGGAAGCAACACCATTTTTAGTAAATGAACAACGATTTAAGCACTACTTTGGTAAGGATGTAGATCGATATCCAGAAGCTCTTGAGCTAAATGATGACTAATCCAAATTCGAGTCAAGTTGTGACGTTAAACAAGGCACTCAAGGGGAGACAACCCGTGAATTGTTTGTAATTAAATTATCTAATTTTTATTTTTAATTTTTCTTTTGCTTTTTCTTTTTTTTTTTTAGTTATTTTCTGTTCATTTTTTGGTAGGATTTAATTTAAGTTCTAATTATTTGTAATAGTTAGAAACCAAAAAAAAAAAAAAAGGAATATACAGAAAGATGAGTCCCACCAAGATCAAAACTAAGGCGCTGGGTGGGAGGTAATTCACCATTTTATAATGTGTTTTGATTGATGAGAAGGAATATGAAGGCATACCATGAAGAAAAAGGACGAGAAGCATAAAAAGGGGCAAAATAAACTAAGTTGACGGCTCAACGCCCAGCTGGTGCGTTGTGCCAAACCCTAAAATACTGAGGCATTGGCCACACCAGATGCCAAAGTACTAAGGCGTTGTCTGGGTGCACTACAGGTGCTTCGCGCCAATCACCAAAGTATTGAGGTTCCAAGAGGGTGCTCTGCATGCCGCCGTGCCACCCTCACATCTCTCCAATATTTTGTTTTTTTCATTGGATCCACCCGAAATTTCACACCTACACCAACCCAAATTCTACCTCACTTTCTCTCAAATATCTAACCCTACCCCCGCCCCTCAAATCCAAATTCTCTAATCTCTACAAAAAATATTCTTCTTCCTCTCACTTTCTTCTCCAAAAATCGCCAAATCCTTCATTGTTTCTACCCCCAAGATTTTCAAAACCACAATTCTCTTTTCTTCAAGCACCATTCTCTGACCAGCAAAGAAAAAACTCAACACCCCACCCCACCACCCCCCTCCCACACTCAAATATTTTTCTTCTCTTTCCTCAAACTTTATGGGTTTTCATGGCACCTAAAGGAAAAAATGTTGGAATTGGGTAGCAAGAGAAAGAGGAGGGTATCCTCTGCAGGAGCTTTTAGTTGGCCACCTACTTGATTGACCCCTCAAAAATCAGTAAATAGGCGGTGGAATATATTAGGGAAGATTAGAATGATTGCTAGCAAAAGGCAAAGTATATAGGTGATAAACATGAAAATGAGAGGTGGTTGCAAGCGGAGATTATCCAAATTCATGTCATGGTATACACATTGGGCATCCAATTTCCCTGACCAAGGTGAATGTAATTTAAGTCGTGTGCCTGAATTCTATGCAAATTATAATACCAATCATTTGTTTAGAAATTGAGGTGTTATTAATGGTCGACTTTATTGGTTTACTGTTGGAGCATTGAATGATTTTTAGGGGATCCTAATTGTGATCACAATGAATAACAAGAGATGAAGGAGAGGCCTCCATATAGGGATATATGACATACTCTTTGTGCTGTGAATTCAACTACTAAGTGGGAATGAAAGAAGGATATAGGTAGTCATGCTACTTTGCACTACGTACATTTAAATCAAGAGGTGTGTGTATGTATGAAATTGTGTTTAGCACGTTGTTACCTTGTAAACACACCTCGAAGGTCACAATGTAAAGGGTAGTGTTAGTCTAGTGACTCACGAAAGGGCTACAAACTATTGTGGGCGCGATTTTTCATCAACATATGATGAAGTTTTGTAATAATAAGAGATGACACTTTTATTATGGTAGTTTGTTAACCCATTTTTTATGTTCGTTGGAGATTGAGGAGGAAGTTCATGATTTGTGCCTGCCTCGTGCTCCTCACTTGGTATGTCATCTGGTTGATGCAATAAAAACTAAGGCACAACATATTTCACATGGGCCAATTTTGTCGATCATGGATCGTCAAGAGAGGGATGATAGTTGGATACGTTGAATGTATGGTATGGCTAAGCTGAAGTTGTGTATTGGTGGCCATCTTATCATAGAGGAGGAGATGAATACATTGGCTGAGAGTTACCCTCTACCGGACTGCGCCATGTACATATTTCAAAAGCCTATTAATGATGATGATGACAACTCTGATATTGGTTATGTTGATATGACCTTAATAGATGTGAACTTTGCCACAAATGTGGCTACTGCTGATTAAGATTGCGAGGCCTAGAGGCCGAAATGGAGTTCTCTCTATCTCTATAATGCATGTTTAATTTGTTACACTTGGGACAATGCATTCTTTAAGTGTGGGGTACACGTGGGAGATAAGATTCCTTGTAAATTGCTTACTATTTTATCGAGTCTTTTTATTTTTTCAGGATGGGTTCCTCGACTCTTATTTTTAGTTTTTTATTGAGGATAGTCCCTTTGAACCGATTAGGCCTAGATTGTTTTGTGTTTTCTTTTGTTTTGATAGTTTGAATTGATTGAGCCATAGAGTTATGGTAGAAGTGATTGTTTCCAATGATGGATGAATGACTATCGTCTTATGGGGAAATTAGTCATAGGTTGGTAGTTTGTGTAGCCAGACCTTTGGTACTTTAAAATATTGCCTAAAAGTTAGCCAGATGTAATAGTTAGTTTGCACGTGAATATGCAAAATATAGTAAAATTACTAACTTTGAGACACACATATGTTCTTTGTTTTGACTTTAAAGTGATAAATTCGATCTTAATTATGTTAGAAACACTCAATGTGATTTGTATGAGCATCCTATTTTTTTATGTCCTTGGGTGTATATCATGATGCCGTGTGTGGTAAGTATTATCTTGTTTTACATAAAGCTTCATCTAGAACTTTCATGTGGGTGCTTAATAAATAACTTAAATGAATCATGAAATAGGATTGAGGCGTTTCTTTAAAGAGCCAGTTTAGTTATCTTTTGTGCCTCCAAAATGATTATCCTTAGTGAAGCCTCGTTGAGTTTTTTAGCCTACAATTCTTTGATTAACCGCATAAAGATCCGAATCCCTTTTGTTGATACCATTCCTTTGTTTGATCCAAATATTGGTCCTTAATGCACTATGTAAATAAGTAAGGGTAACATAAAGGGTAGAAGTAACGCATGGTGGGATGTCTTATGTGGTGAAAATAGCCCATGATTAAATTGCATAAGCACATGTTATGCTTTATAATAAGAAAAAATATGCTTGAATAATGGACATTTTGAGCAAGTTCTTAAATATGTAAAGGTCAAGGATTAAAAGGTGAATAAAGGGCATTTTTTCGAGCAGATTTGGCAACTAGAAGTGAACCATAATTTCTCTTTCGAGAAAACCATAGAAATCAAACTTAAATTGTATGCATCAAGTTATTTAGTCACTTCAATTGATCTCTTTCGAGCATCAATCGAAGATCTAGACTAGGGTTAAGTTTGCAACCTTAACCCATGGATTAAACTCATGCTAAATAACCTAAATTCATGGTTGAACAACAATAAAACAGAGCAAAGCACAACACCCACTAAATTAAATCAACACTCAACCTCATAATCATACCCCTAGAGTTGGGGTTTTAGCCGCACATCATAAAAGGCAATGAAATTATACCTACGATGTTCACATTGATAATAAGCAAGAATCTTCAATACCCACTATGGTTTCAAGCCTCAATTGTCAATAACAAGTGTGTTTTAAAAACCACAAAACTAAGAAGTCTATTACTCCTAACAAAGACTTAATTTAGTATCTCAACTATTTTTATATTTTGGAAAAAAATGTTTATTCATTTTCTGTCTCTTTTGTTCTATTTATAGTCTCTCCAAAATTAGCTCAAAATTTCATGTGTGACACGTTTGGCGACATTAGTCGGTCTCTCCTAACACGTTTAGTAGATCTGTGTTTACTCTGTAGATTATCATTCTTTTGCTGCAGGGCTCAGGTGTTTGAACCTCAGTTGACAAACTCGATTGAGTCAGTCTTTCACCCATTCAACCTTTATTTTTACTCAGAAGTAATCTACTTTGGTGAATTGCCGTTTCAATTTTAGTTTGTCGACCTGCCTAAAATATTTTCAATTGTGAACACTGTCAACTTGGGCGAGGTCTGGCCAATTGGGTGACCCACCCATTTGGTTAGGCGACTATTAGTTGGGAGTTTGTACTCCTTTCAATGTTTTTGGCCTCTTTTTCATGTATACATCCTTGCCTTATTCTTTAACCTTCATATAAAATATCAAAATGTCATCAGATAAGAACATAAATAGGCATTGAGGACATTAATTGTTTAACTAAAAAGGCCTCAAATGAGTGGAAATCTACCACTCATTAGTGATAGACACTAAATATCATGAATGGCTCCAAGTGGATCCTTGGTAATGGCATGATGCTAATGAGCTAGTATGACATTCGATGAAATGCGAGCAGAATCCAAAACATAACTAACTGAAACATGTAATTAACATATGTCTGAATAAAATGACTAAGAGATCCCTGGAATTGCACTATGTCTGAATAAAAACCTCTATGAACAGAATGAAAAGGAAATAGTTTTCCCGGACATGGACCTCAACTACATCAAAATTAATAACTTTCTCAAACAGAAACTACTACTAAATACTCTATAAAGTCCCATAATGAGGAGTACTCACCAACTGTGGACTGTTAGTGCTGAAACCTAACTAGCCACGAGTATGAGAGCGAACACCAAAATCTACATCATAATCGGATGCATCACAAAGAAAAGTATGTTGTTAGTATGTGGAATGTACTGTGTATGTAAGGTGACACTTAAACATAAATCATTATTCAATATTCATGAACATATAATATGGATAGGAAAACATCATAAAAATCAACACAAAGATCATTTAGAAAAATCTGCTTTCAAAATTTTTAAAGGAAAAATCTGATTCTATAACTCTAAACTGAAAATATACATGAGATTACTAATCCAAAAATCATGATATAACTTAAGTGTATAGAAGTAATAATAATATTTTTTCCTAGGGAATTTCTTACTACCGACATACACCATGTAGGTTCATGTTGTCTAACTTATGATCCTAGTTGGAAGGGTTGCCCTTTAACTTGCCAGGGTATAAATCATGTTTATCTAATGTGGATCCACTGACTTGGCCTCAAAGGTCTAAAGGAGTTGACCGTCAAAGCGGCATAATCAATCCTACAGCGGCATGCATTTATGGGACTCAGATTTTCTAAGCTAAAATTCTCTCGGTGCGAATAATCCTCCCAAAATAGTACTTATATGATATAGTCATATTTAAGTAAACTATATGTCTATCTTAACAAAGTGTGAGAGAAAGTTCAAATCGGTGATAGAAAGCTCAAATCTTTCTTTCTAAAATCATATGCTAAAAATCTCTTTCTAAAACATATCTTTCAAATCAAGTTCATCGCTTAAATCATAAGAAACTTTCTATAACATACATATGTTGTCATTTCTCAAAATAGCTTTAATAATAGCATAACGAGTTCTAAAATCATGCTTTGAAATATAAGCTTCATGAATCATAAATAATGTCATGTCAAGAACTAATAAGGATAACAATAGAAAAGAATTCATAATCATAAATAAATAGTTCAAAAATCATACAATCCGGGTCATAAAAATGGTGAAGTTTGAAGAGGATATATAAACCCTAACTATGGAATTAAATTCATAAAACTTAGGAGTTTTGGCTATGAGGATTAAAGGAATTCGACATTGAAGTCCTACATACCTTAATTGCTCCAATTACTCAAGAAAACGTATGATCGTGGAAGAACAACCACAAAACTTTTCTTGAACCTTGAAGATGAGTTCTTGAAGAGTTGTCCTAAAACTATACAAATTTAATGAGTAGGAGATATTAACTGGTGTTAAAATGAAGAAATTATGAAATTCTATGGTCAAATCTTACCTTGGATGATGGATGAACGTTGGAGGAAGTTAGTTTCTTGAGAACTTCTCTTTCTAGAGTAAAATTTTGAACTAGGGAGGTGACACACGACTTTTTGGTATTTTATTAGTATTTCTGACGTGCCCTATTATGCAGATAATGTCTTGGACGTGCAGCAAGGCAGTAGTCGCTGCCTCAGTGCGCTATCGCGCGGCTAGCATACAAATGTCTAGTAAAATAAGCTTAACTTCGTGTACAAATATTGAATTGATAAACGGTTTGATGCGTTGGAAACTAGTATCAAATACCTATAATTTGATAGATCATGGTTCTTCATATTCTAGGAGATATGGTCGATTGAAGTAGACCCTTATATGAACTCATGCGAAAAACTTAGCAGGTAGAAATGCCTTGCACTCAACCTAGTGTTAGAGGTCCTTATGACCCGAAACCATATCCAATATGTTTCCCTCACTTAGGAATGGACCTTAAGACACATATACAATTTAGAAATCACCAAGTTCAACCTATATCATATGGCGAATTGTTCAGATATGTTCTTAAAAGTCATAGGTGTTGAAGTGTGTGATCATCTCATAAGTTGTTAGAGAAAGCACATTTTTATTATTTGATTACATTTTCAACATGCCCCCTTACGTGCGGGCCTGATTTATTTTTCATGGGCCAAGCACGTGAAAATTCTTTTTGATTTGGGTGGCGGTGAGATCCGATCTCTCGACCTTTGCCTGCTCTGATACTATGTTGAAGTGTGTGACCATCTCATCTAAAAGTTTAAGATATTAGAGAGAGCACCCTTTTATTATTTGATTTTATTTTCAACAATAGGGCGTTACAAGTCCATATTTTCACATTTTTATTTTATTCTATGAAAGCTTGACTTGAAGACTTTACTTTTGTTATTTCCTTTTATTTTTATTTTCGTGTTTGGTGATATATTCGATTATGATGAAAGATTGACTTACCTACCAGTGGAAAAGAGTAGATACAAACATGACCTTGAATTTTGGGTCTTAGCAGTTTTCTGTCGAACTTATTTTCTTCATGATTGTTAATTAGTAAAGGTTTGTTACCTCATTAGGATTGGTAAAGTAAGGTCTAGCCCCACCTTCCTTGCACTTGTGGTTGTTGAGGATTTTTCTTTTATTAATAAATGCCGCTAGACACTCTGTCTAGTGGTATAAATTTGCCAGAAAAAAAACAGATTTAGTTTTTTATCACTTGGTATATTCTTAAACTAAAGGAAATTTAACCTGGATATTGGACTCCTAAAATATTGGAATGAACCATATTTGTAGACGATTTTGAATTCTGCCTTTTTCTCTATTCTTTTCAATAGAAATTTTTTCCCTTGTTGGTTCGTAAGAGGAGAAGGTTTAATGCAGAGAAATTTCTCTGTTGTGTTAAATTTGTCTGGTTGCATTGTTGTGATTGAATAGATAAATGTTGAGTAATTGTATCAAACTAAATGTATAAAACATATACACAGTGAAGCTAGCCATTTTTGTATTATTAGCTTGGACTTGTCTATACTTTTTCCCAATTAGAAGGATACAAATTTATTTTGCTTGGAATTGTCTATGCTATTGAACTCTAACATATGACAATGAAATTAGATTCTCAAAACAGTCATGAATATTTCTTGTAATGGCTGAATCCTACTCGTCAATGCAACAGATCAAACAGTGACATATATTGAATTTATAAATTTTTGTGCTGCTGCTGATCTTATTTCATGCTTCTTTTTCTGCCATACACGCAACAAGCGTATGGTATTACCGAGTAGAAGTAGTGCCATTAAGCCACACCATACGAAAATTCCAATTTCAATGATCTGACCAAGTGCATCACTGTCCTTGCCAGGCGTGAGGATGTAAATTGATACACCATAAGTGACTGCTATTGAGGAAACTGTCGACCACATGATAACCATCAAACCCCACATGAAAATCCTGCGCTTGAAGGGCAATCCACTTATCAGCAGCAAGATTGTGCTGAGAGAAGAAACAAAGGCAATGGTGTTGGCACGAAGAAAAAATCGATACGAACTGGGATGAATAAAAGCCATTACTGCCTGCCCAGCTTTATGTGGAGGTATTTTCTGATTAGTTAATTTTTTGTCACTTTCTTGCCAAACACCTCCTGGAGGGTTCACTCCAGCTTGGAATGCCATGCCTGCAATAAGTGAGGCCACCACCATTATTGTCTCGCGTTTCTTGGAAAGCCAATCACCTTTTGATGGGGGCTTTTGAGCCTCATTTCCCCCTAAATATACCGGTGGTGTAGATACTTCAGAATTGTTATTTCCAGCAGTGCCATTGGAAATTTTGGTACAATTCTGAATATCTTTTGCCCTTAAACCTCCAGCTTCTCGAAGACACTCTCCTATTGATAGATCATTCACGCCCCTCCGACTCTGTGCTAAAATATCTAATGATGTATTCCCATTTGCATCCATAGCATTCACATCAATATGATGCGTCTTTAGCAAGTACTTGGCAGTCTGCAAGATTGATTGGTAAGTGGTTTAATTACTATACTGCTTATAAGAAATTGAACATAGTCATTCATACCTCAATTTGCTTATCAGCAACAGCCAAATGCAGAATGTTGTGTCCATCACCATCCTTTGCATTCACGAACACATGGTCCCATCCAATCTCCATTAGCACCTTCAGAACCTCCAGCTGATTATGCTTCACACACAAATGCAAAACGTTTTCTCCATTGATCATCGTTTCTAGAGCTGCACGAGGCCTGACATGTATCAGTTCCTTGATGACTTCAACTTGACCTTTGATGGCTGCAAGATGGAGAGGATTTCCACCATCGCAATCACGAACTAGACACAGTTCAGCATTTACCAACAACAACATCTTTACAATATGCAGGTGACCTTTGGCTGAAGCTACGTGAAGAGCAGATGACTTTCGTGAATCCAATTCAGAAGCAAGCTGAGGATTTCGAGCCAGAATTAACCTCACAAACTCAATATGCCCACACAGTGCTGCTATGTGTAAAGGTGTTTCATTGAAGCAAGTTAAGGTAAGTCTATCAAGAATTAAAGAATCCTGTTCAAGTAATTCTTGTAAAACTCTAACATCTCCTTTAACTGAAGCTTCATACAGTCTCTTCTCCATATCCATTTTCATCTATTAGATACTTTTTCACAAACAGAATTGCATAATTTTATAGTTGCTGATATTTCTGTACTTATTGGATTGAGTCATCCTTGGAAAAGTCTTGCACAAAATTTTAGACTTGTTTAAATGATACTATTCATGATGCTTTGGAAGCTCCTAACCTTAAAGTTGGATTACCATTTTGTCCTTATCTTATCCCTAAAATAAATTAAATATTAAGTAACAGTTATATTTAAATTCATGCATCAAACAAGATCTTAATTTAATCATATATTCATGTACTAAATGTGGGTAATAAAGAGTCTAATAACATTCAATTTTAATTTATCAAATAAGTGGGGTAATGAAGAGTCTATCAAAGACACTCACACAACATTATTTATATTTCCTTCTTTCATCCAAATTTGTGATCATCTTGCACTCTATATTAGGTTAGTCTACAATATTTGTAAAATTTGCATTACCAATTTGTAATTGTAAAAATTCCTACTCATTCATTTATTTGTATTCTTTAAAATTTCATGCATATTCATCTTCTTTGTGTTGAGAATATGTAAATTATCATAGTTACAAGATGAATATTCTCCAATATGAAATTGTAGGTGAATTTTTAATTTTCATATCTCCATCTTTTTGAGTTTTTAAATATAATTCGTAATTGATTACTATATTTTTGTATTCTTCATTTCTTCTATCCTTAGGATATAAATATAATAAAGCTAATCCCAATGTATATTTATAATTAATTATTTTGAGGGTAAGCATATTAAATCTTGCAGAATATTTTCACAACTAGACTCGTAAAAGAGTAAGTCTTTGATAAACATTTATAGTTATGCCTTCTTCGTTGTTTGATAATCATTTATCTTTTTATATAACAACATGTTTGTACTTTTTCCTTTTTATATGTAATCTCAAATGTTTAGAAAATTCATGTACATAACTATTACAAAGGGGTACAAAAATTAGTGCAAAAGTAAAAATAAAATAGAAAAAAATGTAAATTAAAAAGATGACTAAATGTTACATTGAATTTTATTGTATTAGAAATCATATTTAATTTTTTATATGCAGATCCTTTAATTTATAGTTCAAGAAATATAGTGTATCTGTATTTTTAACATAGTCATGCTTTCTTTTCTGTATATTTTTTTTATGATTTTAGTTTTTTATACACATGAAACATTTTGTCTATAGCAAGTCGACTTCTAACAAAATGTAATTCAATAAATATGACAATATTTTTGTCTATATATTTTTAATGTGATGTCTTTGAGTATGGATGTCATGCCTTTATTTACTTCTCTTTCGTTTCCATTTGAACTTATATTTTTTTCTATAAATTTGATGTTACACCATCTAGACATTTTGTAATATTTTTCTTTATACGTATCTTTTTGGTAGACAATTTCTTTTTTGATTATTAAAACTTATGTTTAGTAATTAAAATATATTAATTCCTCTGATATAATAAAAATTTATTTTTTATGAAGCATTAAAAATATCAAACCTCCAACATCTAACACAAGATTTTCATGCTATATTTTGTGAAAAGTTATATTCTTACGTCAAACTTACATACAAAAGGACTTAGCTTGGAACATAGAGATGAATTTATGTATGCTCCACTATGATATATTTACTTTTATAAATTAACTTTTCTAATGTCAATTAGGGGACAAATGTGCAACGCACGTTCCCAGTGCTTGTGTGTATATATATATATATATATATATATATATATATATATATATATAATTTGAAAAGAATTTATTCAGTAGAAAATAAAATAATTTTTCAACTTTATTTAATGTGGGAATCGTTGTAATAATTGAGAAATTGAATAATTTTAGGTAGTTATAGTATCATTTTTTTTGTCGTTACCTATTTTGTTCCCTCCTTTATATTCTGACGACTAACATGAACTCACATTATTATTTCTATATTTTCCTCTCTTATTATCCCCCTCCTCCCCCCCCTTTTTTCTATTTTACACCTCCCTAGGAGATCCCACCTTTTTTTCTCTCTTGGTGACTAAAACTCACAACCTTGGAAATCAAAGTGAGGGGTGCGTACAATCCGAGCACTTCTCTTATTATTGAATATACATAAGTCTCCAAACGGTGAAATCTTTGACATTATGCAAAATCCATTGTTGGGTGTGTTTACAAAAAAAAATATTGTTTTTGGCTGTCTTCTTCAAATTTCAAACTTTAAAAAGTTATCATTATATTGAAGCAAGACAACACTATTTTTATGTCATTATATCAACTTATCAAACTTAGTGCAATACTATTTTGATATTGTATTAGTGCTTATGCCCTGCAAGCAGGTGTTGAAGAGGAGGATAAAAGAGTTTTTGGGAGGATTTGAACAAGGTGGTGAGGGGTGTATCGCACAACAAAAAGTTATTCATAGGAGGGGATTTCAATTGTCATTTTGGGTCTACACCAATAGGGTATAACGATGTGCATAGAGGTTTTGGTTTATGGGACAGGAACACATGAGGAGTCTCACTTATGAATTTTGCAAGAGATTTTGGCTTGGTAGCGGCCAATTCGAGATATCCAAAGAAGGAGGATCGATCACACTATAACCTTCCGTAGTATGGTGGCTAAAAAATAGAATATTTATTTCTTAGGAAGGATGATAAAAGTCTTTGTAAAGACTACAAGCTTATCTCAAGTAATAACCTTATGAATCAACATACACTCCTGATAATAAATGTAGAGATTGAGAGAAAGAGAATGAAGAGATTTATGAATGCCTGACCATGGGTTAAATAGAGTAGGTTAACTATGGTCAATGCTCAAGATATGTGGGAGAAACTGTTAGTTATGGGGGATTGGGGCAGTAGTGTAATGCAAATAGTATGTGGGATAGGACCGGTAGTGGTATTAGGAAAGAAGCTAGAGAGGTTTTGGGGGTTTCAGGAGGTAGCTCGGGGTGGCATCGAGGGGACAGGTGGAGGAATGGAAAAGTTCACAAGAAGGTGGAAGCTAAGAAGATATCCTTTGCAAAGTTGGTGGAAATTAAGGATGAGGAGGAAAACCGAACTAATGGGGTCAAGTATAAATTGGTGAAGAAGGAGGCAAAGTTAGCGGTTACGACGGCTAAGACAACATCTTATGATTGCATGTATGTAGAATTAGAGGGAAAAGGCAGGATAAAAAGTTGAACATACTGACCAAAGTGAGAGAAAAGAGGGCTCATGACTAGGACCAAGTGAAGTGCATCAAGGATGTGGATAGAAAGGCCCTAGAGGAAGAGACACTCATTAGACAGAGGTGGCAGACATACTTTATAAGCTCTTGAACAAAGAGGGAAACGAAAACACTACATTAGAGGAGTTTGAGGACTCAAAGAGGCATCACAATATTAAGGGTTGTGTATTAAGGTTGATGAGGTTGACGGTGTTATTCATAAAATGAGTAAGGGAAGAGCAACTGGACCAGACGAGATCCCAATGAAATTTTGGAAGAGTATAGGCACAATAGGGTTGTATCTTATTATGATGTTTAATGTAGTTTTCAAGATGATAAAGATGCCCTGAGAATGGAGGTGGAGTACGATGATTCTATTATACAAGAACAAGGGGGACATCTAGAATTACACAAACTATAGAGCTAGGTATTATGTTGTTGAGCCACACTAAGAAAGTTTGGGTGATGGTGGTTGAGATGAGGGCGATGAGAAACGTGTCTATTTCCATGAACCAGTTAGGATTCATATCAGGGCACTCAACGACAATAGCCATTAACCATGATAGGAGATTGATGGATCAATTTAGGGAAAGGAAAAAGGACCTTCACATGGTGTTCATCGACATAGAAAAGGCTTACGACAAAGAACCTAGGGTTGTTTTATGGAGAAGCTTGGAGGCTAAAGGTGTACATGTTGCATACACTAAGGCAATCTTAGACATGTATGATAGTGCCAAGACTCGGGTAAGGACTATGGGAAGTGAGTTAGAGTACTTCTCGATTGTGATGGTGTTGCATCAAGGATCAACTCTTACCCTATTTTTAATTTCCCTGGTGATGTAAAAATTGATGTGACATATCCAAGATGATCTACCTTGTGTATGTTACTTGCGAATGATAGAGTCCTAATTGATGAGACTTGAGGCAAAGTTAATGCTAAGTTGGAGGTTTGGAGGCATACCTTAGAGTCTAAAGGGCTCAAGTTGAGTATAACAAACATAGAATAGTTGGAGTTCAAGTTCAATGGTGTAACGCCTGAGGTTGGTGTTGAAGTCAGAGTGGATGCATAAGTCATTTAGAAAGGAGTGAGTTTCAAGTATCTCGAGTCTATTATCCAAGGAAAATGAAAGATTGATAATGATGTCAATCATCGTATAGTGTAGGCTTGATGAAATACAGGCTTTCATATGAAGTCTTGTGTGATAAAAAAAGTGCCACTAAATTCAAAGGCAAGTTCTACAGAGTTGTGATTAGACCGACAATGTTGTATGGAGCGGAGTGTTGGCTAGTCAAAATATTCCACATTTAAAATATGAAAATTTTGGAGATGGGGATGTTGAGTTGGATGTCTGGGCATAATAGAAGGGACAAGATCAGGAATAAAGATATTTAAGACAAGGTAGATGTAGCCCCAATAGAGAAAAAGAAGCGGGAATTGAGATTCAAATGATTTGGACATGTGCAGAGGAAATGTGTGGATGCTCCAGCACGGAGATGTGAGAGGTTGGCTATGGATTATTTTAAGAGAGGTAGAAGTAGGTCAAAGAAGTATTGAAGAGAGGTGATTAGACATGACATGATGCAACGCCAACTTATCGAGGACATGATCTTAGATAGGAGGTTATGAAAGGCACATATTAAGATAGGAGGTTAGTTAGTTGAGCGTTGTCTCGCTATCTTCTCTTTACTATTGGTCGTAATGTTAGTAGTACTACTCTTGTAGTGACTTTTTCCTTTGGGTGTTGTCACTATTGTGAATTTTTTACACTTTGATTATTGTTATAGCTTGTTATGACTATTATTGAGGATGCTTTGTCTTGTTATTTGAAGTATTTTGTCATGACTGACTTTATTTACATTATTTCTCCATATCCTACTTTGATATGTTGTTTCTTCTTCTTCTTTTATTTTCTTGAGGTGAGGGTCTATCGAAAATAGTCTCTCTACCTCTAAGGTCTTGGTACTATTTGCTACATTATATCCTCCTTGGACCCTACTTTGTGCGATTATACTGAGTTTATTTTTGAATTATTTTGTTACATCAATGTATTAAATTCTTGATGTCGTATTTAGTATTCTAATTGTATATTATATTTTTCGATTGAAAATTTGTATTGTTGCATTTTTACTTCATAAGGTATGTGTACATCCTACTCTCTGTAAAACTCACTTGTAGGATTAAACTAAGTGTGTTATTGTCATTCAGTTTATATATGTAAACTAGAAAAAATTAATCAAATTCTCTTTAATAAGTTTGGCTTTAAGCCCCAATCTTGATAAGACGACCCTGCAGTTTGAACTAATTTTTATCTTATTTTTATGGACAAAGAAATAATATTTTTTTTAAAAAAAAACGAAGCAACAAAATTGTTATATCCAACTCAATTCTCTATTTAATCTCCAAATATAGAGATAATCTCTATATTTAAAGACAATCAACTTTAACTCAATTCTCAATTTTTCACTCCAAAAAAGAATCTTCTTCTCTCTCCTCAATATAATATTTTTATTTTTATTTCATTTATATTTTCTTATTTCATAAAATAAATTATTTTTTTCTTTTTATAAATAATCTCCCTATATCGTTCATATTCTTTTAAAATCTTCATGTAATACCAAATAGTTTTTTACCTTAAATTTGCAAATAACATAAATTGCAACAAAATATTACATATTATACATATTAATGAAGTAATTCAAATAAAAGTATAATCATTGATGAAATACAATTAAACAAATATTACATCATATTAATATATTTATTTTAAAATTTACATGAATACTCAACTTTTAAGATTGTTACGTTTATCTCATAAATGCTCAATTAATGCATCACGAAGTTCAAAATGGGTATTTTGTCCTTAACTTTTTTATGTCTAGCTAAAAATTATTCAAATCAGATAAGATAAATAATAATAATAATATAATAATAATAATAATAATAATAACAATTTTTTTTAAAAATCAAAAAGTGAAATAGATAAGATGAATGATAGTTCTCTAAATTTAGATAACTACTATTCGCCTCTCTATATAGAGAATTTTGTGACATCCCGCCACATCATCACGCCACGTAAGTTCCACATGGGACAAAGTTGCACATGTGAAGGGCTTACATAGGAAGAAGACTATCCTTAGTGGAATATTCTAGAGAAATGTTGGAATTTTCCATGGTAGATCCTAAAATGTGAAAGATTTACATAGAGGATCCTTGAAATATTCTAAAATTGTAAAGTATTCTAGAAAATAAACTTATTTATAAATATGTACGGACTTGCATAAAAATTATTATTTACGTATTTGCCCCTAAGCTAGTATTATAAATAGACGGGAAATCATTTGTAAAATTATCAGTAAAATCAACAAAGTTCTCTACAACACAATTCTTCTTAGCAATCCTCTTGTGTTTTCTCTTCCATTCTCTTAGTGATTCTTAGAGTTTTAAGCTGACATTGCATAGCAAGATCGTGAGCAAGTGGTGCAAGAATGTGAGCAAATTATCAAGTGCTGCATGTGCGCTTAATAAAAGACTAAGGATGCGACAATTTAAACAATAAATTAGAGGGTACTTGGAGATGGCCGTCTCTATATTTTTTTATTAGAACTGCAATTGCTCGAAACAATAGGCCAATAGGGGACAAAGAAACAATATTGCTCGAAGTTACCTAGAATATCTATGGACAACTTTTTTCTATTGCATCAAAAATAAAAAAGTTGAGTTGAGCCAATAAACTATGTGCAAGTCAATGTCCAAGTTCAAATTGCAAGAGTAAATACAGGGTTCACTCTTGACTAATGACATCAAAGGAAGAGTAATATAGAGGGAGTGTGTTGTTTTATCTATCAACTAGTAGTAATTTATTATTATTGAAGAAAAAAATGATTCTAAATTCTAATTTTTGATGGCTTTTGAATATTCAACACGATATTTTTCACTTTGTTTATACCAAATAAACCAATTTTCCACATAGGAATCTTTTATTAGAAAGAAGTACACTTACGTCTCCTAAGATTTTAGTTAATGTCACATATTACTTAGTTTGTGGTTAAAATTAATATTAGGGATAATGCATAAGTACCCTTTAAGCTATGATTGAAATTACAGCTGTACATCTTAACTTAACTAGGGTCCTATAACCTACTCGAATTCTTTTTTTTTTTTGTATTTCGTGCATGCACCTTTTGTGCTTATGTGGCAACACCTTTAACCAAGTAAGTTGGTTGTGTTTGTACAACATATATGCACGCCACGTGTGTAATCTTTTCTTTTTTGAAATCTTCTTATTTTCGTTATATTGTATTTAAATTAAGTTAATACACGTAAAAAAATAAATTAAAATGTCTTGTATTTTAAACTTTTTTCTTCATTTTTTTAACCTTCATAATTTTTTTCTATTGATTTTATTTATTCTTTTGATTTTCTTTTCATTTCCTTTTGATTTGTAATCAAAATTTAATTCTAAATTTTTTTCGTTGAATATAAGTTAATTTCAGACTAGATATCAAAACAGGTAAAGAAAATCAAATCAAATCAAGGAGGGTAATAGGACACTAATCTATCTATATATAATAGGAGAAGAAAAAATCGTCACATGTCAGCACCACAAATTTTCAAAATTTTAAATAATAAATAATTAAATATTAAATAGGATGATGTAACTGATCTGTATTTAAGTTATTTAAGTGATTAAAAAAAATTAAAATATTGAAAAAATCTCCCTTTTTATAGGAAAGAAAATGAATAATTCTTTATTTAATTACTCCCGTTATTTTTAATTCAAAGCATTGTGACAATAGTGGAAGAATGAAAAGTCGTGCAAATGAAAAGCTTCAGATTTGCCAGTAATTTTTTTATATATATAAAAAATAACTTTATCAAGATTTTCTTTTAATAAAATTTGAGTTAAAATTCAAATTCAAATCATGAGAATAGTAGTAGAAAAAATAATCCAAACGAAATGCTTCTTACAAATTTTTGCGGTTATGCCAGTTTTTTTTAAAATCTATTTATATATAATAGGAGAAGAAAAATCACCACATGTCAGCACCACAAATTTTTAAAATTTTAAATAATAAATAATTAAATATTAAATAGGATGATATAACTGATCTGTATTTAAGTTATTTAAGTGACTAAAAAAAATTAAAATATTGAAAAAATCTCCCTTTTTATAGGAAAGAAAATGAATAATTCTTTATTTAATTACTCCCGTTATTTTTAATTCAAAGCATTGTGACAATAGTGGAAGAATGAAAAGTCGTGCAAATGAAAAGCTTCAGATTTGCCAGTAATTTTTTTATATATATAAAAAATAACTTTATCAAGATTTTCTTTTAATAAAATTTGAGTTAAAATTCAAATTCAAATCATGAGAATAGTAGTAGAAAAAATAATCCAAACGAAATGCTTCTTACAAATTTTTGCGGTTATGCCAGTTTTTTTTAAAATCTATTTATATATAATAGGAGAAGAAAAATCACCACATGTCAGCACCACAAATTTTTAAAATTTTAAATAATAAATAATTAAATATTAAATAGGATGATATAACTGATCTGTATTTAAGTTATTTAAGTGACTAAAAAAAATTAAAATATTGAAAAAATCTCCCTTTTTATAGGAAAGAAAATGAATAATTCTTTATTTAATTACTCCCGTTATTTTTAATTCAAAGCAT
>JAJOOO010015438.1:0-43245 GCA_029582685.1 Solanum piurae | reverse complement strand
TCTTTTCAAAAAAATTAAAAATTCTACCGCACCCATCCTTTTTCAAAAATATTTATTTTATAAAATATTTAAAAAAAATTCATACTTCCCCCTCCCCCTCCCAAAAAGAAGCACCCACTCATCCCCCTCTCCCCCCCCCCCAAAAAAAATTGATATTATTTTATTTTAAAAAAATTAATAATTCTATCGCATCCTATTTTACCCTCTGCTCCTAATTTCTATTTTTATTTTACATTTTTCTCATTTTGTGTTAGATATGTACGTACATATATTTTTAGAAAAAAAAATTCTACTAGTGTACGAATATAACATAAATAAATAAATAAAAAGTCTTGCGGTGACAAGTAAAAAATATTTTCGATATATATATATCTAACACAAAATGAAAAAAAAAAATGGAAGCAGAGGGTTAGGTGAGGTGGGTAGAATTTTTTTTTTTTTAAAAAAATAAAATAATATCTAAATTAGTATTTGAAGGGGGGTGGGGGGAGGAGATGAAGTAAATAAAATTAAATACTCTTATAAAAGAAATTTAAACAAAAAAAACTAAAAAAATGGTCGGAGGGTAGGGGTGGGCGGTGGGGCGGTGAGAGGAAGTGATGGAGTGGGGTAAGAAAAATATTACATTTTATTTTATAAAAGAAATATTATTTTTTTGGATAATAATAATTTTTTTCAATTTTAACTAATACTAATAATTTATTTATTTTTTGTCAAGGTTAAATGTTTTGTCCATGTGGAGTGTGATGTGACAATTTTTTAAAATAAAAGAGATAGTGTATTACACACACCATGATGAGAGTGATATAAAAGAGAAATGTGTGTTTCTCAAACTAAAATGTGATAGTTTAGATATGAAACTCACACTCTCAATAGTTTAGGTATGAAACTAAAAAAAAAGGTATAGTTTAGGTGCGTTTTTGACACTTGTCTCAATAAAATAAGATAGAGAAGGGAGTGGGGATTCAGAAATGACGGTTAGTCATGAGATGGTCAAGAGGTGAGGGTACTTGGATGAAGAGGGAGAAACTCTATCTATACATTTTAATTTTATACTAATCGAAAAAAATGTTAATTAACTCTCCTTGAACAAGAGTTGCTCTGCCGCTAGTGTCTAGATCTAGTATTGCCAAATATTTGTTGGAATGGTTAGTTGTTTAGTTATTATACAAAAAAAATTGGTGTACTAGAATGATCACTTGTTTAATCGCAGGAGGGATATAATAAATTTTCTAGGAATATACAACGATATACATGATATGTACATACAGAAAAGATATGCATAGATTGACCAAAGGATATACACTACTTCAAAAACTCATTTCCCAATTTTCACACATCCTTTTATACACCATCACCAAGAAACTCCATAACCACCAACCAAATACTGCAAATCCAAAAACAAATGTCACATTTATATGTCTGATATATTATTTCATTTTAAACTGATGCATACAATAAATTGGCTTAACTCCCTATTTATAAAAAAGATAAGAAGTTGCTTGCAAGCTATTTTGTAAGTTACTTTAGGAAGTTGCATGTAAAGCTATTTATAAGTACTTATAACCTTTTTTAAAAAGTTATATAAAATTACTTGTAACTTTTTAAAAAAAAATCAAGTTGCAAAGATATTTGTAAGCATCTTCGAGATATAGTGATAGTAGTAAATGCAGGGACATTCACAATTAAGTGTTGTAGGCGGGTTGTTCACGGTTGGGATAAAAATTGATTCAAAGTGAAAAATTAAATTAAATTAATTAAATAAATCGATTTTACTTGGGTATGGTTTGATTTTAGATTTTTAAAAATTGATAGTTTTTTGTTTGGATTTGGTTTTGTTTAAAAAAATGAAGAAATAACCGAACCAAACAGACAAATTATATACATATATTTTATTATTATACGTACATTATATATTATTTTTATAAATAATTTTAAATATCTTATAAATATTTTCATCAAAATTTATCTATAATTTATTAAAGCCAAAAACGCTCAAGATAAGAACATTATCTTATTGGTTTCATGTATATGAGTGTTTATGACAGTTTTTTATGGGATTAGGAATGTCTCTTCCTTCCTGGCCAAAATAGTGAATTTTGAACCTTTATTCACAGAAAATTCAGTGATCGAAAGTTCTTTCATGTGAGTCGTTCTAGCTATTTTTCGTTTTGAATGAATTGTTGTCTTTTTTTCCCTTCTGAATGAATCATTTCTTTTATTTTTTGTGTATGGTTAATAACTGAATAACCAAACCAAAATAAAATCGATAACAACCAAATCGATAAATGTATATTATGTTTGATTTCATTTCATTTTAATAATCTAAAATCGATTACATTGATCTGATTATGATTTTGGCCAATAACTTATCCAAATCGATCTGATCGTTTTTTTCCTTCGATTTATTTTCCTTCATCTTTCTAATCAAAGTTCAACAATATCATAAAGAAGTAGAGAGAGGCAAAACTTGTCCATATTGCTCAAATTTTAGGCCCCCCTCGTCCAAGTCGTTCCCTATATATAGCTAGCTTTTTAAGTCTAAAAATGTTTAGGTTTTGGCTTTAATACTTGATGGCGTCCTACTAACATGGCATGAAATTAAATGAAAAAATGAGTCAAATAAGAGAGTTTAATTTATGTTATCCAGTTGTATTTTGTAGAGTAACGTTAATGTCAATTATGTATAGTTATTGAATGTAGAAATTAAGAACAACAAATGAATTGATAATACAGATCACCAGAAAATTTATAATATGGATGTCTTAATTAGAGCCATAAATGGTCAAGTACTTGTGGTAAAAACATTCAATGTACATTGGAATAACTTATTTTTAAACCAAAACGAACCCTAATTATTAGCATGGAGTAAAAGTAGCTAATTTGAGCAAATTTAATCATTTGCCCCAAATATAATTCCAGTAATATAACTTAGTATCAAATGTAGCCAAATTGAGTGATCGTGGATACTTATGGTCTTTGTCTTGTGCAATATTTTTCTATTTAATTTATTTATTAAATGGAAGGTGATGATAAAAACATTATACATGATCATATTAATATTTAAATTATCTTATACGTATAAATCAAAATAGTAATCTAAGTGAAATATTAGTAAGTGTTATCAACATTTGATATCCTTAAAAGAGTCGTAAATCCGTCAATCACAAATGAGCCAAAAACCCAACACCAAAGTGAGAAGAATCTCCGCCCTCACTGAAAAGATATCAAATTTACATTGGAAGTTGTAAGACTCTAATATCCAGAGAATCTACACTATCTTTTGCTTTCTCGAACTTAATTTACGTGACATTATTTGATCTTCTTAAAGTTAGAAGCGTAAAATTTGTAATTTTGGGTGTGTTTGATATGAAAAGAAAATATTTTTCAATTTTCTCATGTTTGGTTGGGGGTTAAATGATTTGGAATTTTTTTTCCAAATCAACTCATTATCCTCAAATTTAAGGAAATCGACTCCCCTTTAAAAATTAAGAAAAACATTTTCCAAAACTTTCCTCCAACTTCAAATTACAATTTTTTTTGTTGAAAAATTAAATTTAAAGATTATTTTAAAAAATATTTTTTAACTTCAATTTTTTTATTTTTTAACCCCACCCCCCCTCCCGCCAGCCCCTACCACCCCCAAAAAAAAATTAAAGTTTGTTTTTAGAAAATATTTCTAATTTCAAAATTTTATTTTCACCCCCTTACCGTCGACCCCCCCTTCCCCGACCATCCCCCCACCCCCAAAAGAAAAAAAATTAAAGTTTGTTTTTTAAAAATACTTTCAATTTCAATTTTTTATTTTTCACCTCCACCCCACCCCTACCCTGACCTCCCTCCAGCCCCACTACTACCCCCCACAAAAAAAAAAGTTTATTTTTTAAAACTATTTTCATTTTCAATTTTTTATTTTTCACCTCACCCCACCCCTACCCGGGACCACCACCCCCTTCCCCCAAAAAAATTTAAGTTTGTTTTAAAAAATATTTTCAATTTCAAATTTTATATTTTGCACCCCACCCCTACCCGCAGACCTCCCCTCCCTCAAAAACAAATTTAAGTTTGTTTTTTAAAAATATTTTTAATTTCAATTTATTTATTTTTACCCCATCTCATCCTTGCCCCACCCCCACCACCCCACCCTCCCAAAAAAAAGTTTTTTTTTAGAAAATATTTTCAATTTCAATTCAAAAAACATTTTCTACTCTCTAGTAAAATAAAAAGATATTTTCTTAAAAATATTTTTCATTCATAAATCAAACACTAAAAAATCCTTTTCGGAAAATATTTTCTACTCACCAATCAAACATGAGAAAATAAGTCAAAAATGTACTTGTTTTCCATGAAAACATTTTCTAGGAAAATACATACCAAACACACCCTTTATCCTTAATTAGAAATTTTGAGTTTGAATTTTGAATATGGAGGCCCAGTGGCAAAGGGACTCCATTTTGAACTTGGAGGTTTCAAGTTCGAAACCCCCTGCCAGCGATAGCAAAGGGTTTGCCTTCTAGATCGAACTCGTCGCATCGAATATGTCTAGTGCGAGTTACCTCTCCTATGTGATCTGCGAGTTATTACATAGGAACGAGGGTTTTACCCTTGTGCACACTCATAGAGTAGCGACTACGGGTATTCTTGTCATAAAAAAAATCATGTTAGAAGTGTCATCCCCAAAATAGACTTTACCATGCACAATAGATAGAATTATTTTTTCAAAAATAAAGTTATTTTTTATCTAAATTAGTTTTCTAAAAAAGTTGGATTTGTTGATATTAAATAGATGAGAAAATGACATAAATAGTCCCTTAACTAAAGGAGTAGGTCTAGAATGGTCCCTTAACTATACACTTAATAGATTTAATCCTTTAACTATTCAAAAACTTATCAGCGTTGGTCCCTTAACCATACACTTATTGGTTTTAGTCCCTTAACTATAAATTTACCGATTTTAGTCCTTTAACTATTCAAAAACTTATTAGGTTTGATCTTTATTCATTTTTAATACAAATAGCTTAGGCTTATATCAACAGAAATATTCATGAAATTAAATCTTTAACACATTTTTTAAGTTGTTTCTCTATCCCCGCCCTTTTTTCTTCAAACTACTCTTATGAAAAGAACAATAACGTCAACGATTCAAGATAAAATTAATGAGGAAAGAAGATATAAATCCTAATTTATTCAATGGAAGATATAATTAAGCATATAATTATTGTTAATGACTTGAATCCGCACTTGAATTTGCTAATCAGTGCGGATTTTATTTAATTTACTCAAATTTCTTTATGTAAAATAAAATGAATAGAATAATAAAATTGATCTATTTAAAAAAGATTTAAAAAGTTACAAATTACCATTTTATAAATTTCAATTTCTGAAAAATTAAACAAATTTCGTTCAATGAATTCGTTGGAGTACAAACTTTGAATTCAACGGGTGATAATTTTTTCCTTTTTATAATAAAGTTTAGCATATTCAAGTCATTAGTAGCAATAAATATGTTTCATTTTATCCTTCGATGAATAAAATTATGACTTATATTTTCTTTTCTCGTGAATTTTATTTTAAATCGTTGAGGTTAAGGTTCTTCGCATAAGGTTAATTTGAAGAAAAAGTAGCGGAGAGAGAGAAACAACAGAAAAAATTGTTAAAGGATTTAATTTTTTGAGGCATGGATTCCGTTAATATAAACCTAAGCTAATTGTATTTAAAAAAATAGACAAAGACCAAACCTGATAAATTTTTGAATACTTAAAGGACTAAAATCGATAAGTTTATGGTAAAAGGACTAAAACCGGTAAGTGTATAGTTACAAGACCAAAGCTAATAAGTTTTTGAATAATTAAATAACTAAATCTGTTTAGTGTATAGTTAATGAACCATTTTAGATAGATAATGAATTGTTTTAGACCTACTCTATAGTTACGGGATTATTTATGTCATTTTCTCTTAAATAGATCATTGAAACGTAAGAGGGAGAAACAATGGAAGTTAGCCAGCTTTAATCTGTTCAGAGCAAAAGCCATATCAGAATCCTTTCTCTACTGCTTCTATTTTTGGCATTTATATATTGCAAATTGCATCTTATCCTTCTTTTTTGATATCTAAACGTACAAGTCTCACATAACCTTCTTTTTTTCTGTGGTCTTATTTAATGCAATATTTGATGTGTTTAAACAAGTTTTGTCATCATATCATATTTACTGTTCAATATTTACGTAGCTAGGCTCCTGCCCCTCCTTTAATTTAAGTAAAAACAATATGCATGGCCTCCACCAACAAGATTTATGGTTGGATCATAAAGTTTCCTTCACTTCAATCAGATTTATGTTACAAAACACTTTTCTAAGCTTAATACATAGTGACATAATGTGTATCGATTAGTTCAGTTTGATTTTATATATTAATAATTTAGTTTGTAAATATGTTAAATTGATAGTCTAATCAATAAGAATATATTTATTATTGGTTTTGGGTTAATTAATTTGATTTAATCTATTAGTAAATGCTCATATAATCATACATATATATATATTACTAGCAAGAATAAAATTAGTTCAACACAAATTTTTATATTGATCATGTCTTTGTTTAAGACATATAATTGTTTGAATTTCTTCTAAAAACTAATGCAATAAATTGAGGAAACAACAAATAGTTGTTTGTGTTTGTCACAATCAAATCTAAAATTGAGAAGAGAGAATGTATACTAGTTTATGTCGAAAAGAGAGAAGGTGTCACAATAGAGAGGTAGTAATGCTATTTTAATTTTTGTTTCCTACGGCCAAAAGTAATACTTAAATTTAGAAAATAGGATTGGTAAAATGTTAAAGTCGTTATATAATAAGGAGTGAAATAATGATTTTTAACATTCATCTTATTGGGTTATTAGTTTAACCACTAACAAAAATCATAAAATTGGAAACCGAACCGATAACCCAATAAAAAAATTTACAAAATTATTTAAAAATCATTAACCCAACAATCTAATATCAATAGTGTTTTTTTGGTTCGATTTATCAGTTAAATCAATTTGTGCGCACCCTTATCACATCAATCCCTTAAATTTATCAGAATATTTAAACTAAGTGTTGTTGTAATTGAAAATTTCAACTTCTAATAAAGACTTCTAATTAAATACTTTTAATTTAAATTTTGGAGAGAAAAAAAGGAACTATGCGGGTTTTCACCCGTCTATTAGATGTATAAGTTAATTAACCATATAAAGATATTATCTTCTTTAATTATACGTATTAACCTCAAATTAAAAAAATATTTAGATCATACGCATTATTGAAGTAAATATGTATAATTAAAAAATTAACTTATTTTATGTGGTTGACTTAACTTATTTTATTACGAAAAAATGCATCAAAGAAATAAATTTGATCGATTTGGCCTTTACGTTCTTAACATTGAACCGTCAAATTTTAAAAATTATAGGTCCAACATATAAAATACTACTAATTTTAAATTTTAATATACACATTTGATTTAATTATATAAAAAAATTACAGTACTATTTTTTTAGGAATTTCTAATGTAATACACTTGAAAAATTTGAAAAATTAAAGCAAAAGAAAAAATGATTGAAACACCAAACGTGTTACTGAAAACCACTTGGAGGAGTGTTACTAAAAAAATAAGATAGATATAAGATGTAAATTTCTATCTTTGCTTAAGAGGTGCACTCAATCATCATCATATTATTTTATGTTACTTTTAACGTGGGTTCACACCTCTATATCTAAATATTTTTTTGAAAAATATAACACTACCATATACTATGATCTAGAGAGGAGAGCATGGGTTCACGTGAATCCACGGAACCCCCTTTGGATACGCCTTTGCTTAGCTGTCGAAAATTAAAAAAATAAAAAATTGAACAAAAAATGTATAATTGAACATTTTATTAGAAGTTAAAGGTGTTTAATTTGAGTATTTAAATGAAATATTCTAATACATTTAAAAAGTTATTATATAATAAACCTTTTTTAATATAAATTAAAATAAATAGAGAATCCAATATAAATATCATTTTAATAATTTTTTTAATAATTTAGTAGTGGCATGCCTCCCGAGTGATGATTTTTTTTTTGGTACGAAAGGGTAAAAGCCATTTGTTTGTTTCCGCAGGAGAAACAGTGTTAAACCTCTTCCCCTCTGACCATCCGTCCCATCATTAACTTCCTTTTACTCAAATATTACATGTCATTTTATAAACAAATGCACAATGACCACTATATCCTTCTCTACATTTTCCAAAAAACAAATAATAGTACTACACGAACCTGAGTTGTGATAAAGTGATTGAGATTGTTTCATCCTTAACTAGAGATTTTGAATCGAGTTCTAGATATGGAGAAAATCATGTTGGGAGCGTCACCATCAAATTAACCATGTAGTCAGAGGCGTAATTATGTTATTATCATAGTGATACTACTACTAAAATTTGAAGAAAGAAAATGATACTACTACTAAAATTCGTTGAATTATATTTAATATATGTTCTTTTCCATATGATAGTGTTAGATCGAGAAAGATTTTGATAATTGACAAATAGAGGAACAAATGAAAGGAACCGGTTGCGCGACATGTTCCTTTCAGATCAAATTCGACTGGGATAAGGAGAACGCCAACCACACGAATTAGAAGTTATAAAGCAGTGGAGGGATTACTTTTTCGACAAACAACCAGTAAAGAAAGTTTCCTTTTTATAAGGGAGTCCTATAAGGAAAATGGAGCGCATAATAAGTCAAAGTGTAAACATAGGTATAAATCCTAAGAGAAGTAGGAAGCATGATCAAAGAAGGAAATAAGGGGCGTAAATAAAGAGTTCAAGAAGGAAATAAATCAAAGTGAAGTCAAGAAAGAAAACTGAAGATAAGTTCGAGTTGAACCCAGAGTTGAGGATGCAGCAAAGTCAAGTTCGAGTTGAACAAGACTTTGAGGAGGTTTAATCTATAAATAGGGCAATAACTTCTTCGAAGAAGTTTGCGCACTTACATAGAGAGAAGATCAAAACACGATCAAGAGTTTGAGAGAGTTTTTGAGATTTACTTGGGGAGTGTTGCGAGTTTGTGAGGAAAAAATTGTAAGATTGTAGTTAAGAGTTTTGATTACAATCAAGTGTGTTTGTAGGATTCGTCTAACTAGTTTGAGAAATTTGACGGACGACAGAAGACTTAAACCTGGGTTTTTTTTTGTCTTGGGTAGCTAGGAATTGGAGTTTATAATTTCTTAGCTAGGAATTAGAGTTTATAATTCCTTACATTACCTAGGTGTATAATCTTTGTATTGTTTGGAGTTGAGATAAATAATACAAAGCTATGAACTAATTATTATTTTATAAAATTATTTACTAGAACTCACAAACAGTAAAAAATAAATAGTTAGTATGTGTTCCTTTATAGAATAAAGGGATCATAATTCCAACCGATAGTAAAGTGACAAACTTGACCAAATAAGGTTCTTTTTATCCCCAAGTACAAATGAAATCTTTTTTTCTGATTTAAGAGTAATTTCAGAGAGTTCATGTGTTTTTGTCCTCACATAATGATTAAATGACTCTTTAAATGGGATTTTAGCCACATGTATTACCAAAGTAGTTTAACTACCCCTACAAGTAACTTTAACTATTACTACCAAATGTGTCAAACATCAAATAAATACCCTTTGTTCACTTTTATTTGCTAAAGGATTTTTTCCCTTATTATATCCTTAACATTAACTACTAATTTTTTAATATTATTTTCTAATTTTTTAAAAATACTACTCCTTCCTTCCTAAAATAAAGGGTAGGGAGGGGGGCCTCTTGATTTTCTTTTTCCAATTAGTAGGGGGTATTTTAGGGATAACACATGTGTAGATACTCCCAAAACTGGGGATCTTAAAATATCTCATAAAAACAGAGATTTTAATGTGTGACAAATTCCAAAAGCAACAATCTTTTCGTATTCATTTGTTGGTAGTGAAATAGTTCCCCCCGTGGCTTACTTATAAGTAGGGGCCAAGGACCCCCACTCACCCATACAGAAATCGCTTTTGTTAGCGAGCATTTTAATTTATACAAATTTAAATTTAATCAATTTTTAATATAAATATGAGTTATAAATATTTTATTAAAGCCTAAATAAACCTGTGTGCCAACTCAAAACCCTTTGAAGACTGCACTTTCTTTATAATCTGCACTTTCATTTTCTTGTTTCTCACAATCACATTATACCAAGAATATATTTTTTGGGGATTAACAAAAAAAAAGAAAAAAATTCCTCTTCAAGAATTTGGTATTCCACTATGGAATTGAATCATCCTTTGTTGTTCTCTCCTCTCTTCATGTTCCCAACATCTGTATTTTTCTACTTCTATTCTCTTTCTTCTTAATGCTTCTAACTTTCAACATCCAATTCAGAGTCCTTCTTTAATGGACTAATGTACACAGCTTTCTCATATCTACCACACTTGTTCATTTCTCTACTGTCCCTTTTTTTGTAATGGCTACTGGGTTTTCTTCTACTTTTGCCATTGTTGTCTTTCTTCTCTGTTTCTGTGTTTCTAATGTTGTTTTACAAAGAACAGAGGAGGACCCAGAAAGACAAATCTTGTTTTCTTTCAGGAGTTCTTTTGAAAATCCTTATCTTTTGTCTACATGGACCCCCACAATTTCACATTGCAAATGGGATGGTGTTTTCTGCCAAAATGGTCAAGTTGTTTCTCTCATTCTTTCTTCTTTGTCATTGAAAGGGCCTATCTCACCCCACATTGCTTCATTGAAGAGTTTAAAAGTCTTGGATTTGAGTAATAACCAGTTGTCTGGTGAGTTACCAATTCATGTCAGTGAACTTTCTCTGTTAGAAACAATTAAACTTGGTTCTAACTGTCTTACTGGAGAAATACCGCCGGAGTTTGGACGGTTGAAGGAGATGAAGTTACTTGACCTTTCCGGCAATGCACTGACCGGAAAAATTCCAGCCCAACTTGGTCACTTTACTAAGCTACAAGTCTTGGCACTTGGAAATAACCTTCTTTCTGGTTCTTTATCTGCAACACTTTTTACAAAGCTTCAATCTTTAACTTCTTTTGATGTTTCTAATAACACCCTTTCTGGTATTATTCCACCTGAAATTGGGGAATTGAGAAGCCTTACTGATCTTTACATTGGGGAAAACAGATTCTCTGGCCATTTGCCAGCAGAAATTGGTGAACTTTCAAAACTCGAGATTTTCTTGGCTCCTTCATGTTTACTTGAAGGTCCATTGCCTGAATCCATCTCAAAGTTGAAATCTTTGAAAAGATTTGACGTTTCTTATAACCCATTGAAGTGTTCAATCCCAAAAGCTATAGGTAGTCTTGAGAATTTGACTATACTGAACCTTGCTTACTCTGAGATCAATGGTTCAATACCTTCTGAGCTTGGGAAGTGTAGAAACTTGATGTCTGTAATGCTTTCTTTCAACTCACTCTCTGGGTCTTTGCCTGAAGAACTTGCAGAGTTGCCTGTGCTATCTTTTTCTGCAGAAAATAATCAGCTTTCTGGTGCATTGCCTTCTTGGCTTGGAAGATGGACTCAGATGGATTCATTGTTGCTTTCGAGTAACCGGTTTTCTGGGAAAATTCCGGCTGAGATTGGGAATTGTTCAATGTTAAGTCATATTAGTTTGAGCAATAACTTACTGACTGGTCCAATACCTAAGGAGCTTTGCAATGCCGTGGGACTCGCGGATATTGAGCTTGGCAATAACTTTCTCACAGGCACCATTGATGACACATTTGTCAAGTGTGGCAATCTGAGTCAGTTGGGATTAATGGATAATGGCATTGCTGGGGTGATTCCGGAGTATCTATCACAGCTTCCTTTAGTGGTTCTTGATTTGGATTCCAACAATTTGACTGGTCCAATTCCGGTGAGTCTCTGGAATTTGACTTATATGTTGGCGTTTTCTGCTGCGAATAACCGGTTATGGGGTACTCTACCGGTGGAGATTGTCAATGCTGTGTCATTGCAGAGTCTAGTTCTTAGTAACAATCAGATAACTGGTGTCATTCCTAAGGAGATTGGTAATTTAACCTCTCTTTCAGTGTTGAACTTGAATTCCAATCTTCTTGAGGGCTACATTCCTGATGAGTTGGGTGATTGTGTCTCTCTTACAACATTGGATCTTGGGAATAACAGGCTGCGTGGGTCGATACCGGAGACACTGGGGCATCTGCCTCAGTTACAGTGTTTAGTCCTTTCACACAATGATCTTAGTGGTGCTATTCCTTCTAAGATTTCCAAGTATTACCGGCAAGTTAGTATCCCTGATTCGAGTTATGTGCAGCATCATGGAGTTTATGATCTGTCTCACAACAAATTGTCTGGCACAATACCTGAAGAGCTAGGGAGTTGTGTTGTTATAGTGGATCTTTTGCTCAGCAATAACATGCTATCTGGGGAGATACCGCGATCACTCGCCCGCCTGGTGAACCTCACTACGTTAGACTTAACCGGGAATTTGTTAACAGGCACCATTCCAAAGGAATTTGGCAACTCACATAAGCTGCAAGGATTTTATCTGGGGAATAACCAGCTTACAGGATCAATCCCTGAAAGCATTGGCCAAGTAAATAGTTTGGTGAAGCTGAATTTGACAGGCAACTTGCTTTCAGGTCCAATACCCTCAAGTTTTGGGAAGTTAAATGGGCTGACTCACTTAGATTTGAGCTCAAATATACTTGACGGTGAACTTCCTCAGTCGCTTTCCAGGATGGTAAACCTTGTTGGCCTTTATGTTCAGCAGAACAGGCTTTCGGGCGGTCTAGATAAGCTATTCTCAAACTCTGCAGCATGGAGACTTGAGATTATTAATTTCGGTACTAACTCCTTCACTGGAGACTTGCCACCATCATTGAGCAACTTGTCGTATTTGACGTTTCTTGATCTCCATGCAAACAGTTTAACTGGTGAAATTCCAGTTGAGCTAGGAAATCTTGTGCAACTTGAGTATTTGGATGTCTCAGGCAACAGTCTCTCTGGCCAAATTCCCGAAACAATATGTGCCCTTCCCAATTTAGATATACTAAATTTTACGGATAACAAACTGAAAGGAGCTATACCGAGGAATGGAATTTGCCAGAATCTTTCAAAAGTTTCAGTGGCTGGGAACAAAGATCTCTGCGGGGGAATCGTGGCTCTAAAATGCCCTGCCAATAGTTTTGTTAAAAGATCATTGTTGTTTAATATCTGGGGAATCTTATCAGTGGTGGCTGGGACTATAATTATCACTCTTACTATTGTCATTTTGATAAGGATATGGGTTAATAGAAGCAGCAGAAAGAGTGATCCCGAGGAGGCCGAGGATAGCAAACTTGACAGTGATGATCAGCACCTTTATTTCTTAGGTAGCAGCAAGTCGAAAGAGCCTCTTAGCATCAATGTGGCCATGTTTGAGCAGCCTCTTCTCAAGCTGACCTTGGTTGATCTTCTTGAAGCCACCAACAACTTTTGCAAGACTAAAATTGTTGGTGATGGAGGGTTTGGAACTGTCTATAAGGCTACTTTACCTAATACTAAGACAGTTGCAGTTAAGAAGCTAAACCAAGCAAAAACTCAGGGTCACCGCGAATTTTTAGCTGAAATGGAAACTCTAGGCAAAGTGAAACATCGAAATCTTGTTCCTTTGCTTGGGTATTGTTCTTATGGTGAGGACAAAGTGCTTGTTTATGAGTATATGGTAAACGGGAGCTTGGACCACTGGTTGAGAAACCGTACTGGAACACTTGACGTGCTGGATTGGAGCAAACGACTTAAGATTGCAGTAGGTGCTGCTCGTGGTTTGGCATTTCTTCATCATGGATTCACACCACACATTATTCACAGGGACATTAAGCCAAGTAACATCTTGCTCAACGAAGACTTTGAGGCCAAAGTTGCAGATTTTGGGTTGGCAAGGTTGATCAGCGCCTGTGAGACGCATGTAAGCACTGATATTGCTGGTACATTCGGTTACATTCCTCCCGAGTATGGGCAGACATGGCAGTCTACAACAAAAGGAGATGTTTATTCTTTCGGAGTGATCCTTCTTGAATTGCTGACAGGGAAAGAGCCAACAGGACCGGATTTCAAAGATGTCGAAGGTGGAAACTTGGTTGGTTGGGTACTCCAGAAGATCAAGAAAGGTCATTCAGCTGATGTTCTTGATCCAACAATACTTGATGCAGATTCAAAGCAGATGATGCTTCAGACATTACAGATTGCTGCAATATGTCTCTCTGATAATCCGGCTAATCGCCCGTCTATGCTTCATGTCTTCAAGTTATTGAAAGGAATCAATGGGGAATAAATCATCACTCTGATATCTCATATGTCTAGTTTTATATTTTAATCCTGTTATTGTTATTAAGCATATGTTAATAAATCGTTAGTAATTATGTAACAAATAGTCTTTAATCATTATCTCCATTTCCCTTTTTTTGATTGAAATCACTGCATTTATTTAGCCTCTAATCAAACATCCATGATTCTCATGAATGTGTATCAAATTCACATGATTGTGAGCATCTTTTGAAAACAATATCTTTACTTCCATTACACAACTTCTAGCTCCTTTCTCGAACCTTACTTGTGGGAACACATTGGGTATGTTGTTGATACAATATAGATTAATTAAAATTTTGTAAAAAGTGGTTTTATTTTTGTCTTTAAGAGGTGTTTGACCTATTCATAGTACATGTGGTTATAGGGATTATGATTGTTTATTACTTGTGACAGAAAGTCGAAAACATTAAAAAGAAACGGCGATTATTTAATACTACTATATGTATAGTATCATAGAGGTGAGTTTAGAGTGTGGTGTACTGTTTTCTGGTCAACATAACATAATTGGGGTAGTTGGAGTAACATAGATGAAGAGGCATTTAAGAATATAAAGCAAATAATCAAACAAATTAACAACATTGAAGTAAGGCAATACAGTCAATTTCACCATGTTGATTCCTTAAATTATTCAACGTGAAGAAAATCACTACTAAAAAAATACTATTTTTCTATTGAAAAATGGCCTGTGACTATTTTCACCGTTTTTTTCGATTGAATCGACATTTCATTTATGTGAGAGTTTGTTTCTCACTATGCATTTTCCTAGTGAATTGATTCAGTAGAAAATGAGTTTAAAGGCCATGATTATTGGTCTATGTATGTGTTAGAGTAATGTGGCTGTGTATATTACTTGAGTTGAAAATGTATATAAGTCAAAGAAAGTGGTAAACGAAAAGTGATAAAGAAGAGGTATTACTAATATTATTGTTGGATAAGTGTGTCTATCATTCTATACACAAGCTGTGTTCTATTTATAGCTGTTGACTGCTATAGGCCTTAGCCATTTTCTCCTACTCACTATCTCAAATTATCTGTCGCGATTTAAAAAGAAAAAATTATACATCAAATTATTTGTCAATTTTAGAAATTAAACATAGAATTAATTGTTATTTTTTCATTTTATTCTTAATAAAAATGGTTCTTGAGGACTACAAACACCTCAAAAAAAATAAGTAAAGATTTAATTAAGAGATATTACTTCTTTTAGTCCATATTAAGTGAATTATTGAGACTTTTTCCATAGTTCAAAATAAGTGATCTATTAAAAGTTAGAGAATTTTTTTGACTTTTCTGTGTTTACCTTTCATTTAATGAGATTCTTAACTACTTTACATTTTTAGTAGAATATATAGTTTGAGGATAATCATAAGAGTAATAGTAGAAAATAACATTTTATTCATGTCTTAAAATATTTTTCTTATGGAATATCTCATACCCAAATAACTCACTTAATATTTACTAGATAGAGTATATCAAAAGACATAAATGAGAGAAAAACAATCAAATTTAATTTACGAAAAAATTATGCGGTTAAGCAAACTTATACTACTTAATTAATCATCATAGCTATAGTTTGCTATAATTACCACTTGCGACTAACATTAACCGTTACTTATGTTCTGACTTCGAATTTGTATAATTAGCCACGTTTGTATAATTTGCCACATTTGAATAATTCGCAACTAACAATTCTTCGTTTGATTTGTATTTGTATATATACAATGGTAAGTATTTGTATATGATGATGATTTCCTTTGGTTTTTCAGTTTATCACCATATACATTCAATCTTTTTGTGTATAACTTTTTAAAGTTTGTATAAACGTGTAGTTTTCAGATTTTATATAATATAATTTATATAATGTAATTTGTATAATATAATTTGTATAATTGTTTAAAGTTCATATGTTTATGTTTGTATCAATTCGTTATTTCGAGTTTTATCATATTTATATAAATTCCAGACTTTATATTACTCAATTATACAAAAATACGCAAATTATATAAACGTACCCGCGAATTATACAAACGAGATGCAAATTATACAAATTACTGCCCTCTCTCGCTCGCCTTTCTCCTTCCTCTCCCAATCTCGCTCGCTTCTCTCCTCCCTCTCTCAATCGCCTCTCTCTATCTCGCTCGCCAAATATACAAATACATATGTATACCAATTACATATATACAATTATCTAACCGATATACGTTTACAATTCACCTCTCTCCCTCTCTCGCTCGCCACTCTCCTCCCTATAACATGTAGCTACGAATCGTAATTAGCAAGCTATAGCTATAAAGCGTAATTAAGCTATTTTTGAGTGGCTATATGCGAAAGTTCCCCTTAATTTACTCCTATTTAATTTGTAATCATGGGTTGAACTTATGAGTCATATACAAGCCCATATGCTATGCTAATTCTTTGGGCCTGGAAAATACTCCATGAAGGCTAAAGTCCATCTTATAAGCTTAAAAATCTACTTTAGTTACCAGTAGTGACCAACTTAATTCTAATTGCCAAAATTAATTGTCCTTTGACGTTTGACAGTATTATAGAATAGTTGCCAACAAATCAACAAAAAATAAATCTTGTGTGTCAATTTTTCTAAATAGGAATATCTCATTATCGCAAACAAATTAAAATTCCTATCTACTGAAGCACTAGTTTAGGAAGTTGTCACAAGTTAGCTTCCTTAAGTCACTCCCAAAGTTGGTCTCCATAAATAAATTATGTACACCTTTGAGCCATCTACAAGAATCAATTCTTGGGATTCCCACCGAAAAATCCTATATTGGGGGTAAAGTACTGCTCCCTAACAAAGGTGACTTCATACCCAGAAAGACTCAAACTTGAGACCTCTGATTAAGGAACCTGAAAAATGAATTCTATTCATACACTACTTATAGGTTTTTTGTTTTTGGGAGATATTCCACCTCTATTAGTACAAGATGGACCTCATTTAATATTGTGTATATGCCAAGACACATGTAATCACTCTTTATCTTCTTCTTTTTTTTGGTTGTGATTGTATTTAGGCCAAATAAATTGATAACTTCTTTAAAAAAATTATGTAGACACACTCAAACACATGATAAAATGTTCTTATTAAACACTTTTTTAAATTTTGGAAAAACTTATATGCCTGTTCTCAACTGTCAATAATGTAGATAATAGCAAAAAAAATATCACCCCTTTGACTATACACATCAAGGTCAAATTGAACATGGCCCAGCTAGTATGCTTCCAGTTCACGATTTTCCAGCTCTTAACTTCATTTTAACAAATTAACCCCAAAAAGTTAAACAACTTTTTGGGTTCTATCACACTTATATATTTTCATAATCCCTTTCTCCGAAAAAATACTGAACAATTGACAACGAAACATATTTTTGAATTGTTTTATGGTACATTTGTTCTGTTTTTGGCTTAATTGTTAGTCATTGAGGATGGGGAATAAGCCTTATAATTTGAATTTTCGAAAATGTAGATTAGTAAGGATTATGAGTTCGTTTCAACTTGTGCTAGGGGGGCTTGTTATATTTGTAAGTCTTTCGACTTTATTTAGCTTCTATTCTGTTGGATTTTTCATGCATGATGAAGATATATGTCGCCATTTGTATGGCGTGTATGATGGTTTTGACATTAGATCATTATCTGTTCGTGTTGATGAAGTTCTTAATAAGATGGAAACTCTACAAGACAAGCTAGAATTGATCGTAAAGCAGATGGACAAAGCTAAAGTTGATGAGTTGTCTAGTAGCAACATTTCGAGATTGTTGGAAGAAGATGTGATTAGGCCTCTGTCTTCCGCGCAAATTGCCCTTAGGCAAATTAGGTTGCCAAGAGTTGAAGGAATTGCAAGTGTTAAAGAAGATCCTTTGATTAATACGTTTGTGATTGAGGAGATCAGGAAGTATATAACACCTAAGGTGAATAGAAATGGAAATGTTAATGTCTATGGTACATCGATGATTTATAACACGATAGGTCATGCGTGTGTTTTGATGAAGAAAGAGTTGGAAGAATATATGGATTACGAAATTGGATCATATTGTAAAGATGATTGGAATTTAGCTCAGAAGCTAATGTTAAATGGTTGTGATCCTTTGCCTAGGAGGAGATGTTTGGCGAGGGCGTCTAAGCTTTATAAGAAGCCTTACCCTATTGACAAGTCCCTTTGGACAATCCCAGATGGTAGAAATATTCGATGGAGCAATTACAAGTGCAGGAATTTCGAGTGTTTATTGAGAAAGAACTCGAAAAAAGGGTTTGAAATGGACAAGGAAAAGGTAAAATGGGTAACAAACTCCTCTGTTTCTGTTCCTGTGGATTTCTTGATCAAAGATGTTTTGGGAATTAAGGCAGGGGAGATCAGAATTGGGCTTGATTATGGCGTTGGCACGGGGAGTTTTGCTGCTAGAATGAGAGAACATAATGTGACAATCATCTCAACTGCCATGAATCTCGAGGCTCCATTCAGCGAGACAATAGCACTAAGGGGTCTAGTGCCATTATACGTGACATTGAACCAACGTCTACCTTTTTTTGATAACGCGATGGATTTGATCCATACGATAGGACTAATGCATGGTTGGATTGATCTTCAGCTATTAGATTTCATCCTTTTTGATTGGGATCGCGTTTTAAGACCAGGAGGATTGTTATGGATCGATCGATTCTTTTGTAATAGGAGGGATATTGATGACTTCATGTACATGTTCTTGCAATTCAGATACAAAAAACATAAGTGGGCTATTTCTCCCAAGTCTAAGGATGAAGTTTATCTTTCTGCATTGTTGGAGAAACCTCAAAGATCTTGATCATTATTAGTAAATTATAAGCATTTACATCCATTTTTTATTGTGTAAACTCTAAAGGTTCTTTTATGTTCAAATTAAATACTTTGGTCTCCATGGTGGGAAAATGTATAATTCACATATGTTCAACTCTGAAGTCTAGTATAAAATGTTTTAAGACTTGTGAAATGTGATGGTGTTTGATTAATAAAGGGCTAAATTATGCATTAATAGTTGGTAATCCACACCGGCTATTCTTTAGGTATGCATCGAATAAATTTGCTCTTCTTTAATAGTTTGTAACATGCAAATTTTATACAACGAGCTCAATTAATTGTAAAATATCACATAATGTATTGTGCACTAACTCAGTCATCCTTATTGGGTAGCATTGTATTAATGGATGCAATTGGAAAAAAATTATAACAACCACTCTATCTCGCTAAATATGTCTACTCTATCTTCTCCAAACTTCACTTGTGGAATTACGATAGATATGTCACTATATTCGTTGGAAAAAATGTCACATCAAAGTTTACTACTTTAAATGAACTTGAATTCTTAATCAAAATTATAAATGTTATACTCCTATTGAATAATATTACTCTCTTTGTTCTTATTTATTTGATGATATGATATTTGATTGAATACAAAGTTTAAAATAACATGAAGATGCTTTAAATGAGTTATTTAAAATAAGTTATAAATATTAATGTAATTAATTATTATATTTAAAAAAGTTAAAGATTAGTCACCGTACCGAACAAAATCAATGAATCCTGCTAATTACATTTTATAACAAACATGTCACCACCTACCACTAGTGGCGGAGCCAAGATTTTCAATAAGGGTTTCAAAATCTAAAAAAAATAGACACACAAAATAGCTGAAGGGGGTTCGACATCTACTATATTTATCTAAAAATTATTTTAACCGTGTAAAAATTATATAATTTTCCGCCGAAGGGGGTTCGAATGAACCCCTAATCGTAAGGTGGCTCCCCCACTGCCTACCACCACTCTTTCCCTTATGAATTTCATAACGGGTGACCAAAAAATTTGTTGCTAGTGAAATTCAAACATACGAGCACTATCTCATTCTAAGGATCTAAAATCACTAGGCTATAACAATTTATTGTGTTAAGAGTGTCTAAAATATGTTATTTAATCTTTTACTTCTATATACGATATTCTTTTTCCGATAAAAAGTGTCCAATTGAACACCTTGACAACCATGTTGCTACACCACTGATCCCACGTGAGACGCCAGGCATACATGATCTCTTTACACTGTATTATTTTGAGCCAAATTCAATAAGGACAATATCCCTCTATTCAATAATAGTTATCAATTATTGACTTGTCATAAAGATTCAGAAGCACTAAAATGATACGGGTAATTTTATCAAAACACTTTTATTTAATATAAATCATTTAAACATTGAAAAATCAATAGTATTTAATAGCAAGGATAAAAATAGATATAAAATAGTAAATTATTTATTAATTTTAAAATATGGACAAATATTATTAATCATTCCAAATAGTATAGAGGATAAGTAAAAATGGACGGAAAGAGCATCAAAAACACTTATCAATCCTAATATCCATCTCTTTTCAGAAATAGGTCAGTCCCAGAGGTTTTAAATGAATGTATTTGGTTGGATTTTGAGTGATTAATTTAATTAATCATTTTTAACTAATTCATAGTTACCACTTACCATGTATCATATGCAAAACAAATTAAATTAAATAAATGGTTCACCCTAAATTAATTAACTAATTAATAGTCTTTCAATTAATTATGTATTTAACTATATTATAATAAACAATCTAGCAAATTAACGTTAATGTTAAATGGCTAAATAACACATTAATAATAGCTACAGACCTACATACTTTGGAAATAATAATTAAATAAAAGAATAAACAATTAAATAAACAAATAGTAATAAATAATTAAGAAAATATTACTAATAATTAAGAAAGAGTAATTAAACAAAGAAAAAAAAGGAACTGCCATTTAGAAAATGAAAACGAAAAAAAAATTGTATTTCCAATGTTGACAAAAAGGACTAAATTTTCGATAATCAAGATTCAAGACTAACAAGTAAATAAATATTTATATGAGCCTAATATTTCCCTCGTAAAGCATACTAAATTAAGTTCCATCGATCATAACAATCGTTAAACCTAATTCATTGTTGAAACTTTATATATAACACATTAAATAAATGATAATAGTAGAATAGTACTATAGTACAAAAATTCTTCTTTAAGTTACATGACAGACTTGTATTCCATTCATTTAATAGACAAATTACCAAAAAAGTCACAAAAGGGGCATTCACCATTATTCACATTCGAATTTATAACAACTAAAATACATTTTTCCTTTGTTCTTTAAAATAGGCATCTGGATATGAGATAAATGATATTCGATATATATTCTCTAGGTTCAATAATAGTAGTTGTTCAATTTTAAAAAACGTAATAATTTGATGGACCCTTATACTTGTATGAGTTTATATTCTAAATTGTTTTATTCTATACTTTGTCAATTGGACTCTTAAACTTATTAAAACACAATATTTGAAAGCCCTCTAACTATTGACCAAACCTATGTAGCATAAATATTGTTGGGTTGAAAAAATATGTGAATACACTCGCTTTCAATACACTATATTATATTTAAAAATATTATTTTTTAATTAAAAAAACTTATTTCTTCATTAACCCTCTCCCACCCCCATCCCATCCTAATTTCTCTTCTTCTCCGGTATTGTTCCCGCCCTTAACCCTAAACTTTCTTCTATTTTTTTTAATAAAATCACCCACCACACCTATTCTTTTCTTTTTCTTCAAAATCACCCACTATACATTCTCTTTTTCTTCTTCTTCAACCCACTCTCCTCTTTGCAACAAATCAAAACCCCACCCTTAATATTTTTTTCAGCCCCCATTTTTCTAAATTTTTAGTATTTTTTTATTTTAAAAGTTGAAACCATTGTTTGTGTTAGTTAGATTCAAAAAGGAGGTATGATATTGATTAACGTAAAGAGTGATGGCGTGTATTAAAAAAATTGAAAATTTCATTGATAAGCTTGAGAAATCTTGTAGAACAACAAATGGGTTTGTGAAATTAATTCAAATTTGTGATTGGGGCTAGTTGGATTTGTGTTGGTGAACTTATAGTTGAAATTATAAGTGAAATAAAGAAGAATTTCATCTATTTGACATGAATTTGATGCTCATATTGTGAGCATATATGAAGATTGAAGAATATGACCATTTAAAGATTTTCAGAAATTACAAAAGTTAAATATTTTTTTAAAATTTCTTATGTGTCATTGAAAAATGAAATGAAATTACACGTGTAAGAAATTGGATTACACATACACTAATCTAATGAGAAAAGAGTTTAAAATATAGTATTTTAAGAATTTAGTTGATAAAGTATTGAATAAGAGGATTCAGAATACAAATGCAATAAGTATCAATTAGATTATTTTGCCAGTTTAAAAATCAAATGATAATTTACTCCTTTATACTATTTTACCCTTTTGCGTTACAGCAAGCCCAAGTCTTAAATAAATTCTCTTCTCGTTGTGTTTCAGTTGCTAACATAAAAATTATCTCAAAGAAACAACATTTTTCTTGCACAATTTTCTGAAAAAGTTGTCCGCCGTCAGCGGAAAACGATTCATTCATTTTTTACTGCTACAAAAGAAAGTAGTCCGTTTGTAACAAAATAAATCAAAAAGGGTCTCAAAGAAGCTTCTTCAAGATTAGTCATAGTCCCCTCCCCACATGGCATCACGTAATTATCACCTCTTTCAATTGTGATCAGCTAATATAATCTAATTAAGGTTAATCACATCGACAAAACTATCAATTACAAGTCCTTTGATTTCGTCCACCGCAATGTACCAGCCACGATCTCTCTTCACTTTCACCGTTACTTTCCTCATCAGACGCTTCTGATTTAACATCCGTTGTTCCAGGTTGCTGCAGCTGTAAATCCTGAGCATGATCAGCCATTGCTTTTTCCCCTTCCCTAACACGCTTCATGCCTATCGAGAAACCGAATAATCTCGCCTGCACATCCTCCGGTTCCTCGCCGTCCTCTACCGCCTTCACCTGTGATTCACCTAAGTACTGTTCCGTCCGTAACAGATCCAGTGGCTTCAACCCCGGGGAACTACTCTCCGCTGATTGATTACCGCTGCTGGAAGGCTGTGCGTAATTAGACATCATACCGTATATATTGCCGCAGAGCTTCTTCATACTGTTCAACTCTTTGTTGAGCTGTAAATTCTCCAATCTTAACCGTTCGTTTTCTCCTAAAAGCTCCGCTGTGCTCCCTGCAGATGAGTTTGATGATATAACTGGCTCTTCACAGGAATCCGAGGTAGATACCGTCACCGGAGGTTGAGCAGGCGGAGGTGGTGGCGCAGCCACAATCGCCACCGCTGTTGTAGCAGCGCAAGGAGTAGCAATCGCTGTCACAACCTTTCGACGCTGGATATCAATTAAGTGACTTCTTTCACCTCTCCGGAAGCTGTCGTTTGCGAATTCCCATCGATCAGGTACGACTTTCCGAAATCCCTGCATAACCGAAGAAAAGCTTAATTTAACCATGAGTTTCTATTATCCCTCAGGTCTGTCTAATCAGATAAAAAGGAACTTACATAGGTGTTGAGCTGCCTAACGAAGCTAGAAAAATTATTATGTTTAAAATATTTAGGAAGCAAATCTTTAGCAAACTCCGTCGGATTCCACACGATGAAAGTAGATCCGTCTTCATTCCAAGAGATCACGTCGTCAATAGATTGATCCTCGATGAGCTGGTAGGTCTTTGTTAAAAACGGTGTCGGCACGGACCTCTGCGTTTCACCGGCCGTCGTCTCTCCTCTGTTCTGGTCTATTGGCTGTGGAGTCATATCTTCTTATCACCTGAAAAACTAATCAAGTCCGTATTGAATTCAACTCAAAAACCATTTTCCAGCTAATATAATAATAGTAATACCAAAACTACCTACTTGAATGAAGATCGATGATTCTATTCTCGCAGATCTGGAGCCAAAACTACAGATAGTTCCGAAAGAGACGACCGTCTGAATTTTCGGTGATTCTAGAAGTTTCCGGCGACACATAGAGGTGAGTGGGTGTGGGGTGGGTAGGAACAAGGAGAGATGGGAAGATAATTGAAAAATTCGAAAAGGAAGAAAATAGAGATAAGGGGAAAATATTATAAAAGAAAAAAGCAAAAGCTACATTACGCACAGATTCCCAAAGTAGAATTAATTATTATTAAATTAAAAATAGAACTAGTCGTAGACAAACGTATTGCCTTTCGCGAAGCTTCTTGTACGTGTCACCTGATGAGAGGCTCTACGCACCCACAGATGAATAGACGTTGTATTTGCGCTACTCAAATTTATTATAAACAAATAAGCAATATGGTTTTTTAACATTTTGGTTCATAGGAATTGGTTTGGTAACGAAACTACTCGCACTGCTCTTTCATTTTACTTGATTCTAATATCAAAATTTATTATAGTACATAAAGATTTTATTTTTCTTACTATCCTTAGTATTAAATAATTATATAAATAATCAAATTTAGAATTTTAAAACTGAATAAAAAACATTTCTAATTAAAATTTTATTAATATAATGACTAATATATATGCAATTCATGTATCATGTATGCGCATAATCGAAGACTCATGTGAACGTTGGACTCTTTACAGACCTAGGTCACTTTATGTATAAAAGTAATTAAGTCAAATCTCTATAGTAAAAGATTTAGTGCGCAAAATATAGAAGGATAAAGACTTACTTGATGTGAGAAATGATCATATATGATTAGAAAAGTAATACAATGAATAATATGACATAACTGAAATCTTAATGAATTAAGTCAAACATATATAATGATTCATTGATTTATTCATTATCAACATGTTCACCTAAAAAAAATAAGAGTAAATTAGTCACTCGATATTATTATTATTTTTTGAAAGAGTGATCTTTGGATACATCAAGCTTATTATCAGTTGAATTTAAAGTGATCGATATGGACTAATTGACATATCTATTTAGAGAACATAATTAAGCAGTAGATAAATTTATTTGAAAAAATTGTGTTGTTTTTACAGAACAAATACACTTTTAGTTATTTAATGGTAGTAGCCAAAGTATTTCTCAGTACTAAAAAGATTTTAGAGTTGGGTTACATCCAACTTTTATTTCAATCGCATGAGTACCTATTCTATAAATAATTTGCGATGTCAATATGTCTAGTTATTTAACTTTATACAAGTTTAAATAGTGTTTATTATTTTGTGTCTATCCAATATTAAAAGACATAACTATCAACTTAAACTATATTAAATTAATGCGTTTATGGTATTACGTGGATAGTAGAGGTTTGATGGGTTTGGCATGATCCATATAACTATTATAACTGAAACTATGCTACAACAACACATTTATGTATTACGTCGATAATATAGGTTTGATGGGTTTGGCATGATCTATATAAAAAAATAAATTGGAGGGGAAATAATCTTTGGCATGAAGTAACATATGCCAGCCCACATGTTTATTTTTGAAGAAAAAAAGTTTGTATGATGGAAGATGTGTTTGCCAGCTACATGTGTGTGTGTCCTATGCTATTTTTGGTAACGCAAATTAGGACGAAATACTGGGAATTTGGACTATTTTGGCCTGGCCTAATCAACTTGCAACTCAATTATATCCTTAAGATTTTATCAGAGGCTCTATTTTCATCGCCTCGATTTAAGTGATATTCACTTTATTTATTTGGACTCTTGTTTCTTCTGCTTCTACATTTGTATCTGTATAAATATGATTAAAATTGTATTTTTGAAAATTTTAATGTATATTTTAATCATGTATAATTACTATAAATGAGTTTGTTAGATTTGAAACACTATTTAGAAAATACATTTGTAGCACTTTTTAAAAACCTATAAATATTTTTAAATTAATTAATCAATACAAACAATTTTTCACCAAAAGTTTATTTTAAAATTTTGATTAAACAAGTTGTTATAAGTACTTATAAATGTTTAGTGAAATATTAATTGTTGTTTAAAGATATTTTTAAAATTGATTAATCAAGTATTAATTGTTTCTTAACATAAATATTTTTTTATAAGAAAAGGCTCATATAATTAAAAATAGTCACGGTTGAAATATTGTAATGAATGATCCAGAATTCAAACCGTACTATTTAGAATTTCAAATTGCTGATTATTTTTTTCAAGTGTAAAACTTGACACATAATTATTTTATAAGAAAAGGCTCATCATTTTTTAAATTCGAAAAAGAGACTCATGTTGCAGGTGAAAAAATGCTTGTATTACGTGAAATATTACATTAAAGAATGATTAGTTACTACTAATGTCGATTAATGAATCTTTATTAAATTACATATATTTGAAAGTCTGTAATCACAAACATTTATAAAAAGGAATATGGAGATAGGTTATTTATCAATGTAACACCTTAGAATATTTCGATATTTCATTTATAAACTATAATTTACTTATTTGGTAAGATTATACAAAAATTGAAATATTTTTAACAGTTTCCACAACTTGTAGGGTCACGTGTTTATAAAAAAAAAAATACAACTTAAGTAATTCAAATTGCATGTTCAAATAAAACTTTAACTTCAAATCAATTTAATTTCAAATCATGTCCAAACATAATAGATTATTTTTCAAGTAGCTGGTAATTGTTATTTCTACTCATTATATGAACACTTTTCTTGCAATACTGGACTTAATAATATACTTGAATTAGGAAGGCAAAATGTAGCACTAAGAATAAGGAGAAAAACTTTTGTTATGCTGCTCTCCCATTGTGAAGGAGGGGGGGGGGGGGGATTCTCATCTATCTGGAAGACAATATAGGATTTATAACCCAGGGCGGAGCTATCCTTGCCCGATGGGTGTTAAGCGACACCTCTTCACCAGAAAATTACATTGTATATATATGTTAAATTTTGTTTTGATTAATATATATGTACAACTTGTTACACCAACCATTTCTTTTTTCTTTTTTAAACAACTAAAACGATATGCACATTACTAGCTTTCTCGTGTATGTCATTCTTAATGTTTTGACACCTCTTAATGAAGATTTTGACTCCACCACTGCATTGTTGACACATACAAACATAGAAAGGGATACCACAAACTACCAAGAAAGAAGAAAATGTTTTGTAGCCACACATTGACCCTGGGTCCTCTTGAGTTTATGTTGTAATTCACAGCCATCCATCAACAGGTCTGGATTACACAATATATCCAAGTTTCTCTATAAGCTTATCCAATATGGATTTGCAATTTAAATGAAGAATGAAAAAAAAAAAATAGGAAAACTTTCATTTATACAAGGAAGTTGACTGTCTTTTAGTAGGGAAAACGCTTTACAGAAGCATTTCATCTGTCCATATACAAGTTGCACCACTAGCAACATATTTAATTCCACATGTGGGATCTGAGGAAGGTAGATTGTATGCAGACTTTAACCGTACCTTCGGAGGTAGAGAGATTGTTTCTGATATACTCTCGGCTCAAGGAAAATCATATAAGGCAGATTGAAAAAGAAATAACTGAAGTGAATGAATCATGACAAAATGCTGTAGAAAGCATGACAAAGTATTCTGAAAAAGGGAACAGTAACTACATCAAAAAGGGTGTGATAATTGAAGTACAAAAAACAATAGATAGTAACAGAAATCAACGGTGTCTCACTTGAATTATTGCATGTCTCAGGCGAAAATTAAATATGTCAAGACAATTCTTGATCTAATAGCAACTGAATTAAGCAGGATGGATATCTACTATAACATTAAGTTCTTGCCTAGCCAGCAAAACACAGACTGTTGACAAGTAACATAAATGGACAGCAGAAGAAATCATCTGAAGTTCAAGTAGTGTGGACAGCAGCAGAAGTTTCTAATGTTAAAAGAAATATAGTTGGATCACAGCTTCATATAAAGTTAGTAAAATTAAGCAACATGAGCAAGCTGAACCTGAAGCTTTCCTGCTACATTGTCTCTATCCGAAATATTGAACATTGTAAAACTTCATTTGTCATAAACCAAAGCAGCCTTTAGAATTTGATGGATAACAGATATGCAACTCTCCAAATCTTCTCCTAGTTCTTAAGCTGCATCGAAATAACATCTTGCAAGTGCCAGTAATAACTAGCTTTAAGCAAATACCTAGTGATTCATTTTTTATAATTATGAAATTCTAATGAATAAAGTATGACTATTTATTGTTTGTCTCCTACAATGTTGCACAGAACATACTTGATTTACCAAAAGCCAACATATAATCATACTCAAACCCCTCCTTCATGCAAACAAACTCTAACTCTAATGGATTACAAAAGTACCTTTGAAGTTCAAAATTGTGTAGTATTCTCTTATTCTCCACCAATGAAGGTAGGGTCGCACATTATCTGGATGATATCATAAGATATACATAGAATGGGCCACAACTATGAAATGTGTATTCTATAGCTCCCCCACCACCCCCAAAAAAAAAAAAAAAAAAGCTTTATCTTCCCTACCTTGATATGGATTCCATGGCTCCTCGATATTTATGTTCATATGTGTCCAACAGACTCTAAATTCATAGCCATCCATCTTTAGGCCTGGATTGCAGAATGTGGCCAGATTTCACACAGCTTATCCATTGTGAGTTTACAGTATAAAGACAGATAAGAATGAATTTTCCATGTTTACACAAAAGGTGGGACAACATCATTCTCATTGTTTCTTTGCAGGAAGTGCTTCCAAAGAAGCTTTCCATCTCCCTCTCCTCCTCTACTTTTCTCTGAGTTCATTTCAGAAAAGAACATGGTGCCTCAATAATTTCATGTAATGCTTTGTTCCTCTTTTACCACACCTAAGATCCTAAATAATTGAAATAACTCCTAATTACCAACTTATACTAATACTAAACTAGCAACTGAATGAACAGACTCAAACCTCAAGTGTGAGCCTTAACCGTCTCATACTCTCATTGGACTTTTAAGAAATTACAACAACTATGTTTTTTCCCCAAACAAGTTGGGGTGAGCTAAATGAATCAGAATTGACCATGTTACTCCTATTTATCCCATCTCATGCAAAATTATGCAGCTACAAATAAAAAGTACTAGAAGTTCTCTCTCTATATATTTTTTTGACAAAGGTAACAAAGAAGTTCTCTATATTTCTAAACGTATAAATATCCTCAAGATTAAATAATTCCTAGAAAGCATAGGACCTACCGTACAAGTGCTAAAATGTTTAAAGCATATCATCAACTGATAGGTATATAGATCTTTTCTTCCATTGTGTCCTATCTTTCTCTAAGTTTATACGAAACTATGGATCGCCAGAGACTGTAGGTCCTTCAAGATAACTTCCTTCCATGAGATTTTAGGTCTACCTCGTCCTCTTTTAATACCTTTACTCACTATGGTTTCATAAATCATACCTACAAACTGGTGCATTTGGAGGTTGAAGCATGACATGACTAAACCATCACAAGTGACTTTTTCAGAAATTACTAAGCAACTAAAATTTAGAAATTAAAAGGAAAAGAGACTGATAGGATGTCATTAAAATTGAGCAAGCTAGCATTCCCATTGCACTAGAGGGTAAAGGGGGGAAAAGAAACAGGGAATGACCATACCACATTTTAAACTACGAGGAAAATACGTTTCTGAACATAGAAAGCCTGAAACTTCCTCGCATCAATATATCCAATCTGTTAAAATTATGTGTATTTGTTCATATTTCTGTCCCATCAGTAATGTATATGAAGTTTCTATTAATCTATCCTCTGAAATCCAGAGTCTCCTAAGGCAAATAAATGGGGACAGAGAATCTAGTGAATTGTTTGCCAACAATAACACAACTAGACAATTAAGATGTATAGATTGCACCATAGGAAAGAAAGCAGAATTCTATTCTTAAGCATGATTTTAATATGTCAAGACAAGGCTTGATCTCGCAACAAGTGAAGGAGGATCAATATCTACTCTAACATGAGAATCTGAAATAGCCAGCAAGACACTAGTGCTGTTAACAAACAAACTATAAACACCTCACAAACACTATCTAAAATTCAAGAAACAGTGTGATCACAGTTTTGATGACATGAGTTGAGCTGGACTGGAACCCTTGAGGATTCATATAGCCGACTCTAACTTTTGAGACTGAGCCATAGCTATTTCTTTTTGAGAGTGTGATCACAGTTTCATATAAAGCTACGAGAATAAGGTGAGTAAGCTGAACTCTTATAAAAAAAAAGATGAGTAAGCTGAACTTGATGATTTCCTACTCTCTTTTTTTTATCAAGTAAGATGATGTATTAGAAAGCCATCACGGAAATGCAAATTACATACACAAAAACATGGTTAACTCCTGAGAACAAAAACACTTATTTAATCAGGGAGTTAACCACAAGCAAAAGAATGGTCGCTAAGCCACATTGAGGGAGCTAATGAAATCTAAGAGGGCTAATATATCATTACCTACTACATTGTCTTTATCTCAAATGATGAAACTAGTTAACTTCATTTGTGGTAGATTAAGTTGGTCTTCTAAAAATAAACTGATAACAGGACTCAGACTTGCCAGTAATAGATACTGTTAAGCAATATCTGTTTTTTGATGAGTAAGAAACATTAAGGTAGTATTTATCCTTGTCTCCTATAATGTCGCACACAACATACTTGAATAACCCAACATAAAATCATACCCAAACTGACCTTTGCAAAAACTACTTGAAACAATCTCTACTTCTAACAGATAGCAATAGTACCTTAGATTTGAAATTTTCAGAGCTACAATCATCTGCGAAAGATATCCACTGTCTAATATCAAGATTATAAAATCGTGTTAACTTTGCAGCCATAACAAAACAAATCCAAATAAAGTAATGAACTATTTAATTTTTACTAATTTTGAACTTGGTACCACTTTGCATCTACTAATTGAACTAGATTCCTAATGTTAGCTTTCCATTTACAGGATATAGTCAAAAGATTACTTCAGTGATGGCAGCAACTTCATCTGAAGTTTAACAAAGCAATGTAAGTGTTCAATATGCAATAATTTAGTTCCTCCTAAACATACAGTGAGTCACTTACCCACAAGGCAAAGCCAGATTCAATTAATTCTTTTGCTGCTCCAGTAAAATCTATTGTGAATTCACAAAGCAACATTGACTGGAAAGGTATAGTTTACTGCCAAATTACCCAGGCCACAGGACCATGCTAACTGTTCTGCATATTTGCATGAGATGACCAATGGAAAATATACACACAGAAGAAGCCTGCTTTTCATATTCTACAATATACAAATGAATCATGCTCTGCAAAATATAATTATCAGAAACGTCTTTGATTATGCAGGCATTCTTATTGGTTAACTCAGAACTAAAAATACATGCACATAAAGCATGCAAATGTTAGGGCAAGGCAACAAGTTCTGAGTGAAATGTCATGCCACAGTTCAAACTGTTACCACAAAGGATCTTAAATTTGATCATTTGTTTCATCCTTAGCTCGTGAGTTCTCGAGCCTTGATTTTTTATTTTTATACTAAGCTAATAAAGAATGCATAAATAATAGAAAGTTCTAGAGCCTTGAGCTAGGAGCATGGCATACAATCTATTAATTTGATATAAAATACTAACTAAGCTGTCTAGCATAAAAATTGCATAATGTGCTCTTTCCATACATCATAAGGCAAAAAATGAGAGGAGAAAACAAAATAGTATTCTATAAAAAATTCAGAAGTTTATCACAAAATATTCTATAAAAATTTCAGAAGTGTCACAAAATTGTAACTCTTAGAAGAAGGAATATTTTGAGGGGAAAAAAAGGGAACAGTTGAAGGGTTGTATAGTTACATTGTGACACACTTGTGGAAAAGCTCATAAAAAGAGAGACCTCGGCTTCCTGATGTGAGTAGAGTAAACAATAGATCAAGATACACACAAGATTCCCTGTCTAAATAGAGCAAGAGTGACTGAACTATATATTGTCCAAACAAAGAGAACCCACCAGGCCATAAACAAAGCCACCTCTTTGTCTAGCAGAGAACAAGGTAATACGCTACATACCCCTTCGTAATTTGTAAGCAAATCGTCACCAAGTTGAGACAAGCCAAGGAAGATAAGTACCATTGATGCAGGCAAAAAGAATTGCAGAACCACAAGACATACAAAGTGATTGTGCAGGAACACCTTGGCCCTACTATAAGCTAAGTCAGGAACTTTGCTAGCGTGCAGTCTTTGATACCAACACAATACTGCTTCATTCAAGTACATCTGCACGTTTGATCGCAACGATACAATCTGCAATAAGCCCGAAACCAACAAACACCATAGCCTAAAGCTATCAAATTCCAACTTCTGCATACCTACATTTCCAACCAACTTTGTAACATTTTCAATTCTTGAATTTTGATCAATAAGTAATAGGTCAGTAAACGGTTTCACCCAAAGCATTGATGTCAAAACCATGACCAAATAGTTAGCATGAAGAAGCAATCGCGCAAACCATCCACACGAAACAATAGGCAAATTACAACGAAGCTGATCAGTTCCAAGCCAAAAGGCATGAGCAATTCTCACTGCTGGCATATACAAAAAACATGAAACACAGCCCATGAAAATTGCAATAAACAACTTCTCAAACCCATGTAATGCTTCAAAATGAACATCGATAACCCATTTTGGAACTGCCCCATGCACAATACCAAGCGATACAATAAACCCAAGAAAACCCAAAAGAACACTCAAATGCTTCTCCGACAGCTTAGATGCAGATCTTTCAAACGAAACCCTAAAAATCAAAACGAAAATCCTACCAACACCCAAAAACCCAAATAATATCGGAACAAAAGAACCGCTCTTTAACACCCCAGACTCTTCAGATTTCGGCAAGAATCGATGAAGCAACAAACAAGAAAGAGAAACAAAAATAGAATTAAAAACACTACGAAAATCCTCGAAATAAATCCTTGTCTGAAGATGACCATCACTAAGCTTTAACCTAAAGATCTGAGCTTTATTTTCATCAAACTCAAATCTTTCCTTGGATTTCTTTCTGGGTTTGAGCTCAGAATCATTAGTACCTGGCCTTCGAATGGCTGCCCGAACCCCATTTGAAGATGCATTGTTTGGAGCAACATCATCAGGGTGAACATAAGTGAAAAGACCAGAGAGCAAAAGTGCAGGGATCTTGATGAAGTGAAGAAGGAGAGTGAGGGAGAGAGCAAGAGCAGCTTGGAGAAAGAGATTGCCAGATAAAATTAGGAGTAAAGAAGATGAATTAGGCATTTTTGAGAGTTGCCAAAAGGATCTTGAAATGGAAGCTGATGGAGATCTCAATGGAACAGAGATATTCAGTTCGGGTCAACAAGGAAAGTCATTTGGATCTTGGATCTTGGATCTTCGTGCCTAATTACCAAATATAGTGATAGTTTAGTGTTTAATTAGTAATCTCTTCGTTCTCTTTTAATTGTCATGATTTTTTTTTGTAAAAATTACGCAGTTAAGTAAACATATACTAATTAATTAGTCATCATAGTTATAGTTTGTTATAATTACCACTCGCGACTAACATTAACTATTAATTTTGTGGGCTGACTTCGAGTTTGTATAATTAACTACGTTTGTATAATTCGCCACATTTGTATAATTCACAACTAACAATTCTTCGATTGATTTGTATTTGTATACGATGGTTTCATTTGTATATGACGATGATTTTCTTTAGTTTTTCAGTTTCATCACTATATACCTTCAATCTTTTTGTGTATAACTTTTTAAAGTTTGTATAAACGTGTAGTTTTGGATTTTGTATAATATAATTTATATAATGTAATTTGTATAATATAATTTGTATAATTGTTTAAAGTTCATATGTTTATGTTTGTATCAATTCGTTATTTCGAGTTTTATCATATTTGTATAATTTCGAACTTTATATTACTCAATTATATAAAAACACGTGAATTATACAAACGTACCCGCGAATTATACAAATTATTGCCCTCTCTCGCTCGCCTCTCTCCTTCCTCTCCCAATCTCGCTCGCCTCTCTCCTTCATATCCCAATCTCGCTCCCCAGATATACAAATACATATGCATATCAGTTACATATATACTATTATCTAACCAATATACATATACAAATTCACCTCTCTCCCACTCTCTGCCCTCTCTCGCTCACCTCTCTCCTCCCTCTCCCAATCTCGCTCTTAATTTTAACTATAATTATGCCGCATGTCCTCTTTTATACATATATAGAGTAAAACCTCACTAAATTATTATTTTGTAGAGGTATTAATTAATCGATAAATTAATATTTATTAATTTAAATAGTGTTTCGACATCGCAAAATTCATTCGGGGATGAAATATCAGAGAATTTATATGAACTCACTTGTGATAACGTCATTCATAAACTTTACGTCGTGATTAGTGATCTCGATTACCGCAATAAAATGAACGTTAATAACCTATTAGATGGGTGAAAATGATACATGTTCATAGGTCTAGAGCTTAGAATAAACTGTGGATACCATTGAAAAAAATAATGTTGATGATAAAGTTAAAGATGATACAATACCTTTGGAACTAATTACGCATTAGGAAGCACTTATTGCATTTAGAACTCTTCACAATTTTATGGTGTAGTTCAAAAAGATATCACTGAAACTTTTGGATGCAATAAGAAAAGTTAGAGATAAATTCAACTAAATTTAAATTTTAACAAAAATCAAAACAAAGTAGAATCATATTTCATTAAATTTTCTTCGATACATTTTGTACTTTTAAAGAATTATTAATTTATAATATTAAAGAGACCGTATATTTATATATGGGTCTTCTGAAAATATATTATCTTATTATATCATCGAAATGAGTGATTTTTTCCATTGGCCCAAGTTAGGACCGGAGGAAAATATTATCTTAGAGAGTTTATTAATTAAGTAAGATTTTACTGTAAATACAATTTATATATATATATACATACACACACACAATTATATGACAGATATACAAATACAATTAGCCTCTCTCCACTCCTTCTCTCTCTCTCTCTAGCCTCTCTCCTATCTCTCCTAATATCGCTCACCTCTCTCCTCCTTCTCCCAATCTCACTCGCCACATATACAAATACATATGTATATCAGTTACATATATACAATTATCTGACAAATATACATATATAGTTCTCCTCTCTCCACTCTCTCTCACTCGCCTCTCTCCTCCCTCTTCCAATCTCGCTCGCCTCTCTCCTCCCTCTCCCAATATCGCTCACCAGATATACAAATACATGTGTATACATGTTACATATATACAATTATTTGATAGATATACATATACAATTCGACAAATATACATATACAATTCGCTTCTCTCCACTCTCTTCCCTCTCTCGCTCACCTCTTTCCTCCCTCTGCCAATCTCACTCGCCTCTCTCCTCCCTCTAACATGTAGCTACGAATTGTAATTAATAAATTATAACTATATAACATAATTAAGTTATTTTTGAGTGACCATATGTGAAAATTCCTCTATATTTTCCAGATACACTTATATTATTATTAAAAGAGGAACTTTCACAAATAGCCACTATAATAAACTAAATTATGCTCCATAACTATTGTTTGCATATTTATGGGTTGTAGCTACAATTTAAGCCATCTCGTTTGAATATTTGCGGGTACATTTGTATAATTCAGTTATTTTGTATAAACTCGAAATAACGAATTTATACAATTACAAACATTAGAAGTGTAAACAGTTATACAAATTACGAATTATACAAATTATATTATACAAATTTCGAATTATATAAACGTGCAAATTATACAAAACTAAAAAGCTGAGCCACGTAATTATAGCTAAAAATAGGCCGTGAATTGTAATTAAGGCAAACTATAGTTATGTTAAGTAATTAACTATTATATGTTTGATTATACGCGTAATTTCCCTTATTAATATCATCCTGTAATATTTTAAAATTATCATCATAAAGGATAATTAGAGGAATTAAATTTTTTAAGTTAGATAATATTTCCTTCGTCTTTTGGGTCATGTTAATAGTTAAGAGAGAGATACTCCATTTTTTTCTTGTTGTTAATTTAGCCTAACTAATCGATTGAGAATTATTAAGGGATTAAGGGATCGTTTGGTAGAGTGTATTAGTAAAAATAATGCATGCATCAACTCTTTATATTAGTAGTTCCTTATTTGGTACACCTTTTCATCATTCTATATATAATTAATGCAAGCTCCTCCTTTAAACCAAAATGAATAACTTATTCGACACCAAATTTATTCATCTTGGCTTAAGGGAGGAGCTTGCGTCTAATTAGCTAGTTTGTGAACCTATTTTAATAAAATAATAATGATAGTAGCTCTGAAAAGATAATTATTGACACTAAACTCTAATATAATCCAGTCATTTTCAAACTTGCTCCTATTTTCAGAAAAAAAAAGGAAAATAGGCTGCAAATACAATTTCCTTGTTACTCCCGAACGAAATAATTGTTCAAAAGTTGAATTGTGAGTTGTCACAATTAAATTGTAATTTTGACTTAATTTATTTATCATTCTTTTTGCACACTGATATTGAGCTTTTAAATTTTTATAGTAATATACCTAGCGAAATAAGTGAATCTGAAAAAAATAAAATATATTCAAATTTTATTGCTATCTCAAAAATAATAATTTTCTAAGGATAGTCTTATATTTTAAGTAACTTAGTAAGAAAGTATTGATCGATCGAGCAGTAGTGTGTAAATGGAAAAGGAAAAAAACAACTAACTTGAAAATATCCATGCGTGCTTTAACTCTCTCCGTTTCATATTAATTGATCATAATATTAAAAGTAGTTGTCTCATATTAGTTTTCCATTTTACTATTATATTAAAAAAATAACATTAATTTTTATTTTTTTTATATTATCCTTTCGTTTAATTCTTTTTTAAAGTATTCACATTTGTTTGTAAAATTCCCAAGAAATTTTTTAAGGGGTGAATTAATATAATTATATTTTTATTTATAATTTTTTAAGCACCGTAAAAAATGAAAACTGATCAACTACTATCGAACAGAAGAGTACATCTTAAATCATCACAATGACAACTATATATATATCATAAATCAACGACTAAATATAATTTAAGTCATTGCATGTATTCTTAAAAATATAAAATAAGCTATATACATTAGTTGAATCTTTCATGAAAAAATAGTGATCTAAATTGATCTAATTATTTATCCTTCTAAAGCAAAAAAAAAATAAAAAAATAAAAAAAATACTATTATTAATATTATCATGATTTGGCAAGTTATACTTTTTGAATCATACCTAAGTCGATCACTCACTAAGGATGATTTACAGATCATTATTTTTTCACAAGTAAAATGAAAAATAAGTTTATGTTAATGATCAAAGCCTAGTTAACAACAACGGTTATTTCTCCATCATCTGGAGTTTAGAAATCATAAACAATAGTTAAGTGAACTATTCTATGACTGTTTTGAATAAAATAATATGTATTCTCATTTAAATTATTTACCATTAACTTAATAGTGAAAACTTGATGATCTATAAACCATCCCTAATATTTATTGACTACACATTTACATTATAATTTGGTTCACATTTATGAACTACATATAACTCAAAATACTTAAAATATTATATGAAAAATCTTAATTAAATAATATGAGCCTATTTTTTCCAACAATATACTTATAAGTTATAACCTTTCTCCCCCCCTCTCCCAATTTTAAAAAAATATATTTTCATATGTGTTTTGATACATGCGATCTAGTTTTAAAGTTATGAATCCACGTGATTTAATGATTTTTTCAAACTAAGTATATATGTATTAAATTTAAAGATTTTTTAAAATATTTTACAATTTTAACTTTAAAATCAATTGTTATATTAACTTGGAAGTTATTATAAAAAAAATTAAATTTTAAATTTTAAATTTGCCATCATGTTGTTGATAATGACAAACAAAAAAAATCAAAGAAGTAGGAGTGGATAACAATATCCCCCACCTTCGATCGATCTATCGTCATCGCCAACATAATAAATGGTGTACATTTTTTCTTTTCTGCACTTTTGACGATTCGGTAAGGTATTCTTTCATGATACCCTTCTTTAACAAATTAAATATCTACTATGTCTTATTCTATAGATATTTTGAGTTCACCGATATGGATTGTGGTAGGATAGTTGAGATTTTATGCATCGTGATTAGAGATTTTGAGTTTAAATATTGAGTATGAATTTTTTTTTACGTTGAGAGCAATGTCCCTAAAATGGGCTTGCAATTAGATACAATTTGAATACAGTCGAGTTTCAATGCAAGTATTGAATATCGAGTACGAAAAAGAAGGAAGATATTTTGAATTCATTGTGTAATGTTTTGTTACACTTGCACCACTACATAGAATGTGCTTCACGCTCTTCATGGTTTCTGAAATACTTGTAAATTGAGATTACTACTAGTAACGTTTTCCTAGTTTAATTAATCCGCAAACGATGGTTATGTTGGTTGAGTACGGGATCTTTCCAAATAAGGGATCTCAAGTTCAGTATTTATTCGATCGAGCTCGTCAAACGAAATTTGTCTAATACCATTAATTTCTCATATATGAGTTATTACGAACTATACGATGGAGTGAGTTATTCAATACAAACCCAGAAAATAACGAACGCGGGTTCTTTTGTCATTTAAAAGAAACTATATCCTAATTTTTGGACCAAATAATAACTTTTAACTTGGTGTCAAGAGGAATGTGAAGAAAAAAAATCTAACGTACTTTGGGTTCTTCTTTAACTTGGAATAAAGAAAAGGTCAAAAGTATGAGTTAGTAGATATTTTGGTGAGGAATGTACATATTTTTCCCCAACGAAAGCTTCCTTGTTCAAAAAATAATTTATAAGCAAGTATTAGGTCTATCTCTAACTTATATTTACGCTTATTTACTAAAACAAGTGTTAACAGAGAGGTCAAGATACAAGCTATTTATAATGTCCATTAGAATTGAGTTTTATGCTTGTTAAAAGAGTATAAAATATATTTACACAATTAAGTCATTTATTAGATTATTACAAGTAAGTATCTTGATAAATATTAGTAATTAAAATTTTGGTAAAATTGATAATTAACTTGATCTCACAAAATTCATCATAGAGAAGGGTTGTTTACAAAAATAATTAATACATTTTGGATTTTAAAATATTCATTCATTTTGGATCACAGAAAAATGTCAGAAATTCATTTATTTTAAAACAGAAAGAGTATTGTTGAGAAATAGAGTTGTTGTATCAAAATGAGAAAAAAAAAAGGGCATATATCGTAAAAATATCATTTAACTTTGCCTCCGTTGGCATCTAAATCCTCCAATTTGGATTGAGCACAAGTATGTATTTAAACTTGTATAAAATTGAGTAACTAGACACACACTTCCTACGTGATGTCATATGTGAAAATTTGCATCATACATGACGTCCGACGTGTATTATGTCACGTAGGACACGCGTGTATACTTGTTTTATTTTATACAAATTTAAGTATTTAATTATACACACTCAAAATTAAAGACATATATAAATATCAGTTGAAATCAAGTTAAATAACATAGTCTTATATTATGCCAAAAAAAATCATAAAACTTGTTATATTGACGTGAGCAAGCAACAAATTGTAATTAATTTGGTACATAAAAGATACTAAGTACGTCTACAAGGGATGGATTGCAACATGTAACCAACTTTTCTCATGCAATATTCCAATTTTGCTACAAATATTAAAGCACTCTCTAGTCTCTACCTTTTCTATATCTCATCAATGCAATATTCATACACACTTTTAAAAAGAAGAAGCTATGAAAGAAAAGACATGTATTTTAAATCTGCATCCTATATGTCACAAATACACACGTATATACTTACTTGATATAAAGTTTAAACTGACATAAAATTTAATATTACTAATATAATTAATATTTTAATATTTATCTTTTCCTTTTCACATAAAACAAAGCATAATTTCATGCAATATCAAGTTTTACAAAAAAACATAAAAAAAAAAAAATCTTCAGATTTTCGTGTCATATTACTTGTCGGCCACTTTGTCCTTTACAATATTAGTTAAGAAATTATTATTTTTAATAATAAAAATTACTACTGTAACTTTCTTTAATAGTATATTCTATTTATGTGCCTTATTCAGAGAACAAATACACTCTTTTAACTAGATGCATAAAAATTATTCTATGCAAGGTGTATAAAATGTGAAATAAGAATATATATGGATTAGAATTATTATTTTTACTATAAGTTTCAAAAAAAAAATTTGTTCTTAAACTTCCTTAGTCAAAATACATCCCATAAATACAAATAAAAATAAAAATTAATACACCAAAAACATGTAGTCATACTTATAATGTTTGTATTATAAAATTTCTATATTATTAATATATATGTAATGACATATAATTTACATAATTCCATTATTAATATATGCATAATTTGTATTGAGACGAAATAAGTCGTGCGAGTAATAGTGGGTGAAATGTTTTGACAATGATATATAGTGCCCCACACTCCTCACTAGACCATTGTAAAGATAATCATATAAAAAGCCCTAAAATATCTAAATTGGTATTCGAAACTTATAGAGAGAACAAAAAAGCGAAAAACAGACCAACCACCTGGTGGTCTTCCGGCAGTACACCGGACGGAATTTCACATTTCCGGCGCCAGCACCGGTCGGAGCTTCTCAAAGAGAACAATTACAGATCGATCAGTTCATATATATGGATCCGAAGAAGAAGGATTTTAAAGGAAAATACGAATCGTCAAGTAACAGTTTGTATTGGACTAATGAAAGGCATGTTCATTTCCTCAATTCCATTGAAGCTTCATTTGTTCAAACCTTGCTGGAGAATAATAACACCGCCCGAATTCTTCCGCTGGACCGCCATTTACCCGATAGTACAGATTCAACCCTTGATACCCCTAAAGAAAGACGACGCAGATTTTCTACTTCAGGTACTGACAAAAATCCGTCGCTAATTTTATTTAATAATGAATTATAGAAAAACTATCAAAATATCTCGTTAGCTGGAGGCTATTTAGCTAGCCTCCAGCTAACACAAGTTTGTTGCATGCGGTACATGTTAAGAAATAGAATGTGTGCACAGAAAATATTGTACATACCAGTCCTGCAATCTGCAAGGGAACAGATCTGGAATATAAATGTTTATATTATTATTATATATATATATACTAGAGTATATAAATTATGCGATAGAGTTGATTTTGAAATATATATTAAACGAGATCCATCTAGTATAATTATTTTAACACATATGTATAAATTTAGACTTTAAAACATTGAATTCTACCGAACTCATGATTATTTGTGTTTGTGGTGTTTTTAGAACATCCAAAAAGATAAAAAGTGCAAACTAATTAATTAGATGGGTTTTTTGCTTCGTTCAATAAATAAATAAATTATTGGATACTTTTGTGCGATTTAAAATTAATGATCATCAGAAATTGAACCAGACAGATAAAATAGTACTCCATTACTCCATTCGTTTCTGATTTTTCCTTCTTACTTTTCATTTTAGTCTCTTTAGAAAGAAGGATGATTTTTTACTTTTTTGGTAATTTCTTAATTCTAAGTTTTTAGTGACATGTTTAAGATTGTAAAATTTAAGGACATTTTAGTACATTTCACATATTTATCTTTAATTTAAGACTATAAAATTTAAAATTTTATTTATTTTCTTAAACTACATATCAAATCAAAACCATAAACAAACAAGTTAAAACATAAAAGAGTACTATTTACTAAGAAGATATTTTTTTTGGTTGCCATAGGGTACGTAGCAGTAGTCTTTTTCTTCATATATATATATATATATATGTATATATATAATTCATGTAAAAAATAATGTACTCATCACCCTAAATTCATCTACGGCCCTAAATATATGTGTTTTATTTTTTCCTTTCGCAAATCGTACATACATAGATATAGTACATTATGTTTGAATAGGTGTGTAGCTGAAATACATATATAAAAAAGAAAAAGTGTTCCCTTTGAACTAATTTTTTTTGTATAAATGTTGCAAAAACTATATATTAAGATATCAACATGAGCAACGGAAGCAGAATAGATGTTGAGAAAAAAACTAGAAGAATGTCATCCAGCATTTCCTCACAAGATCAGGTTCGTTTTATTTATTTTTTTATATTCATATTATAAACCTTCCCCACATATTTGAAAAACATTCAATAAATATGTCCTATTGCGTGTCTTTTATTAAAAAAAAAAATCGCCACGTACTTTGATCTAGTTCAATATGACAGCTTATATATCCACCAATGAATATTATTAAATTCCACTATAGATGCACTATTTGGATAAGTCATTAATTAAATAGTAGATATTAATTATATCTAATATATTATATGGTTACAGGTGGTCCCACAATGTAAGCATGGAAGAGGAGATAAGGATGCTGATGGTCACCCTAGTGTTCCTCTCAATTAAAAAAAAAATATCCTGCGTCAGAAAAGGAGTGTGATATTCTTGCTAAATGAGCACCTAATTTAATTTATCGCGCTTCGGTTTATTTTCTTACTTCATCTTTGTTTTTAAGAAAAATAAATTGTATGTTGTAAATAGAAGTTGTTGATCTTTTATCTTTCATTCATGGGAAAATACATAAAAATCCCCCTGAACTTGGCATCATAACTTACTTTAGCACTTAAACTACACGGGTGTTTATTTGCCCCTCTAATTTCATTTCGTGTGAATTTAATACCACCTTAACAGATGATGTGGCAAAAAAAGAAAAGCAAAAAAGTTGAAGGCGCGTAAATCTTGTTTTTTTAGAAAAATAATGGTCCCACTAGCATTATATATATATATATAATGAAAAAAAAAAAAAAACCCCACCTACCTCATTCTTCTTCTTCTTCTTC
>JAJOOO010015437.1:0-28982 GCA_029582685.1 Solanum piurae | reverse complement strand
GTACTCAACTCTGGATACTCAACTCAATATGACTGAACTCATTTCAATATAAAGCAATTTAAAACAAGTGCAATATAAAGAAACAAACTGTTTAAAAAACATGTTGTCAACTCTGTGTGTATGCAAGGATACAACATAACAATAAAATGTATGTAAAAAATACAAATAACTGTGTATATAAGAATATAATAACTTCTGTGGGAGTTTCTCTAACCGACAACCATCACTTAAGAGCTATAGTGATGATACAACACTTTACCTCGCGCTGCCAAGGATCATCATATACCTTGCCATCAGCATAGGAACTGAACTACTAAGTGGATCCACTAGTCTATTGTGAAAAGGGTTCATCTAAAAAGTATGACCCTTTTCTACCCATGGTGGCTACATGGTTTTATGGAGACGTGAGTTATCTGAACTCATACTAGCCCCCAATTCGGTGCTCAATACTACTCCCAAAATATACTAGCTCTTATGTTTTAAAAAAAAATAAACTTCTTCTGTGATTTGAGATTAATGCTCAAAAACTTAGCCCAAAGGCCATCTTGGAAATCTAAGTTTCCTCTCTTGCTTCATTTAGAAAGCGATTACTCTATTCTAAAAACTAGCCCGAAGGCTCTTTGGAAATCTCAGTTTCCGTTCTTATTTAAATGTGAAAACATTTTAAAACTCCTTTGGGAATACATAATCCCCATATACTTTTGAAGAAAAGAACTTCAACTTTACTCTTTACTGAACTCAAAACTTAAGTCTTAAAACAAAGTTAAAACGTTTTTAAAAGACTTCTTAAAATATGGTTCATACCGAATTATGGACATGAACTACTCAATGCAAGGTTTTCAATAACCATAAATAGAACTCAAATACTTGGAACTCGAGAACTTCAATGATACTACTCAATTCAAGAATGCTCAACTCAGAGTTCATGCGGAATTATGAGCATGAACTACTCAACTCAATGACTCAAAGATACTTCTCATCTCAAGAATGTTCGACTTATAATGTTCATGCGGAATTATGAGCAAGAAATATTCAACTCAAGGACTCAAAGATACTTCTCAAAAGGGATTAGGACTCAACACTTAAAGGCTTAGAACTTGGAGATATTACTCCTCTCATAGATACTCAACTTATGGAGTTCATGCGGAATTTATGGGCATGAACAACTTGACTCGAAGGTCTACAAACTACATGGAACTCATGTATACGACTCTTCTCTTTCTCTGACTTACTTCCTCAAAACTTAGAGTTCAAATCGATAGTTGATCTCAAAGGATTCCTAATTGAACTCAAAGGCTTTCTTGAAACTCCACTCTTAACTCTCTCTTGAATGTGAATTATGAATTCAAGAGTTATGGTTCATGATAAGAAAGATCTCATGATGACAAGACAGACTCATGAATACATTATTCTCACTCTCATACTCACTTGCTCGAGTCTTAACAAGTTACTAGAAATTGTAGAAGACTCCTTAAAAGGACTTAAAGGACTTTCTTAGAATGTTCGAAAGGATTCTCAAAAATTTAACTCTTAACTCTACCTTGAATTCGAATTATGAATTCAAGGTTATGATCATATTATGAATGATTTCTAGGTGTTTGGAAGTATTTTAAAGTGATTAGAATCAAAGGGAGTGAAGGTACACTTAAAAGGGTCTCATAACTCATGTTACCCTTTCCGGGTGAAAATACTACCCAAGCTCTAAACATACTTCCTCATAAGAATCTCAGCTGAAACAAGGGTTAAGGAAAAGAGTACAACTCACTTTTTAGCTCAAATGCATGATTAATATGAATATGGGGGCATTACTCTGAAACTGAACACTTAACTTAATCCTGGACTTCTCGTAAACCCATCTGGAGTCTCATGACCTCCTCAAAACTCTTGTTAAAACAACTCATCGACAAAGAACTAACTCTGATTTTCAACCACCTCTAGTATGATGGGTAGTCGAATGAATCTGAAAAAGGCACGAGTATAAATAAATCTCTATGACATAGCTCTATTGCACAATTAAGAGTATGAAAGAAGGAAAACTTTTCTTAAATGTTTGTAGTCCCTCATTTATAGAAGTGGGGCCCTCGCAACTATAAACAAGATCCTACTTGACACGGCTTCATAGACACCCTAGGACACTTGAACTCTGTGCTCTGATACCAAGTTTGTCACGACCCGAGCCTACACGCTAGACGTGGCCGGCACTCGAAGACCATTGTTGGTCCCCAAGCGAACCCTCATCCTGGCTGACTACAAGCGGAAAATTGATTCAAGCATACAAAGCTTAAAAACTGAAATAAAGTTCATGAAACTGAAATACAACACTTTAACTTAAATAAAAAAAAAACTCTGAATATAAAAATAATATTCAACTCGCCATAAAATAGGCAACTTAAGTCTTTAAAACATTTAATAAAATAAATAATACAGACTTCTCAACTATATTGACTATCTATGAAGCCTCTAACTGATAAAGATGGAAGTCAGGACAAGACCCACGACATCCTAACAACTGATATAAATGAAAGGTAAATGAAATCCTCCGAAAGCAAAGAGGCTCACCATAGCTAACTTGAACTCTCGGATGTATCAACGATGCTCCTGTTGATGATCCTGAATACCTATGTCTGCATCATGAGAAGATGCATGCCAAATGGCTTAGTACGTGTAATGTACGAGCATGTAAGGGGAATTCTAAAGCATAACATAAGCTTCAACTTGATAAAAAGAAAACATATTTACCTCTTCTCAAACTTACTCAACTCAAGGAACACTCAAGGATACTCTAACTACTCAAACTTACTCAACTCAGAAGTAATCAAGGATAAGATACTCAACTCAGAGATAAGATACTCAACTCAAATATATAATATTCGATTCTCGAGTACTCAACTCTGGATACTCAACTCAATATGACTGAACTCATTTCAATATAAAGCAATTTAAAACAAGTGCAATATAAAGAAACAAATTGTTTAAAAAACATGTTGTCAACTCTGTGTGTATGCAAGGATACAACATAACAATGAAATGTATGTAAAAAATACAAATAACTGTGTATATAAGAATATAATAACTTCTGTGGGAGTTTCTCTAACCGACAACCATCACTTAAGAGCTATAGTGATGATACAATACTTTACCTCGCGCTGCCAAGGACCATCATATACCTTGCCATCAGCATAGGACCTGAACTACTAAGTGGATCCACTAGTCTATTGTGAAAAGGGTTCATCTAAAAAGTACAACCCTTTTCTACCCATGGTGGCTACATGGTTTTATGGAGACGTGAGTTATCTGAACTCATGCTCGCCCCCAATTCGGTGCTCAATACTACTCCCAAAATATACTAGCTCTTATGTTTTTAAAAAAACAAACTTCTTCTGTGATTTGAGATTAGTGCTCAAAAACTTAGCCCAAAGGCTATGTTGGAAATCTCAGTTTTCTCTCTTGCTTCATTTAGAAAGCGATTACTCTTTTCTGAAAACTAGCCCGAAGGATCTTTGGAAACCTCAATTTCCGTTCTTATTTAAATGTGAAAACATTTTAAAACTCCTTTGGGAATACATAGTCCCCATATACTTTTGAAGAAAAGAACTTCAACTTTACTCTTTACTGAACTCAAAACTTAAGTCTTAAAACAAAGTTAAAACGTTTGTAAAAAACTTCTTAAAATATGGTTCATGCTGAATTATGGACATGAACTACTCAATGCAAGGTTTTCAATAACCATAGATAGAACTCAAATACTTGGAACTCAAGAAATTCAATGATACTACTCATTTCAAGAATGATCAACTCAGAGTTCATGCGGAATTATGAGCATGAACTACTCAACTCAATGACTCAAAGATACTTCTCATCTCAAGATTGTTCGACTTATAATGTTCATGCAGAATTATGAGCTTGAAATATTCAACTCAAGGACTCAAAGATACTTCTCAAAAGAGATTAGGACTCAACACTTAAAGGCTTAGAACTTGGAGATATTACTCCTCTCATAGATACTCAACTTATGGAGTTTACGCGGAATTTATGGGCATGAACGACTTGACTCGAAGGTCTACAAACTACATGGAACTCATGTATACGACTCTTCTCTTTCTCTGACTTACTTCCTCAAAACTTAGAGTTCAAATCGATAGTTGATCTCAAAGGATTCCTAATTGAACTCAAAGGCTTTCTTGAAACTCCACTCTTAACTCTCTCTTGAATGTGAATTATGAATTCAAGAGTTATAGTTCATGATAAGAAAGATCTCATGATGACAAGGCAGACTCGTTAATACATTATTCTCACTCTCATACTCACTTGCTCAAGTCTTGAAACAAGTTACTAGAAATTGTAGAAAACTCCTCAAAAGGACTTAAAGGACTTTCTTAGAATGTTCGAAAGGATTCTCAAAAACTTAACTCTTAACTCTACCTTGAATTTGAATAATGAACTCAAGGTTATGATCATGTTATGAATGATTTCTAGGTGTTTGGAAGTATTTTAAAGTGATTAGAATCAAAGGGAGTGAAGGTACACTTAAAAGGGACTCAAACGGGACAACCGACGGAAAAGAAGTGGGGGCAGGCGACCCTGGCGCGTTCTGGGCTTGGGGCGCCAGCCCCTAACTTCAGAGACTGCATATGGGTGCACTGCAGGGGCACTGCCCCAGCCCCTTAGGCGCATCTGGGGTGCCCCCCCAGCCTTTCCCCAGGTCAAGTTCGACGAATTTCGCCTCTCGTTTTCTGATCCTAAATCGCTTTTAATCGATTTCTTTTCTCAAGTTTTTCTTAGATTCAATCACTCAACCTAAGTACACACTAATCCACTCAAAACAATCACTGTAATCTCAAGATATCATCAAAACCCCAACAAAACAAGATTTAGAATTAACTTCAAGAACACCTATCAAGAACTTAAATCCTTCAACTTTTTGAATATGAAACTTTGCTTAAAATAATATGTTTGGCGTGTGGGTGAACAAACCCAACACTATGGAAGCTTACATACCTCTTAGTGATCAAACTCATGGCGACAATCCGCAACAACTCTCAAGAATTTCGACCAACGCTTCAATCCTTTCTCTTTTCTCCTCTTCTCTCTTCTTCTTTTCTCTTCTTGAACTCTCAACTAAAACCCTAGGCGTAAACTAGGATTATAAAACTAAACCTAATCAGATTATACCCCTAAAATATTACTAAAAATGAATTAAATCTGATTTGGTAAGGAAAAGACCAAAATACCCCTTACTATTTTCGGCTAACTTTCCTTAACTGGACAACCTAATTTCAAAAGGCTATATATCACTCATCCGACCTCGAAACTTAGAAAACTTGGCGGCGTTGGAAAGATAACTCAAAGATCTTCCCTACGGTATCTGGTAGTACACCTAACTCATCCTGAGCTAGGAGTTATGGTCGTTTGAAGTCGACCCAAAACTCATACTTAAGCATAACTTGCAAAATTTCAAATTTTTCTATTTCCAATTTAATTATTTTCTGAACTCAAGGTGATACATCTAGTGACCTTAACACTTAAGATATTTTTAATTCCTTGGTAAAACCTCACTCACTACGAAGAATGGTTCGAGTCTTAGTTCGAATATTTTTTTTTGGGGTGTTACAATAATAAAAGAATATGTGAGACAACGATCAACTATCTAACTACACTATACCAAAAATGATTTTTAGCAACAATTAATTAATGACAATAGCTTAATTACCTCTAAATATGTTTTTTAGTGGCAACTAGTAATCTTTGTAAATGTCCCTAAAGTCGACATTGGATCGAATGACAACTAACTAATGTTGGTGATGACTTTAACACTCTTTGTCAATGTGCATTTTATTGCTGCTAAAAGTTGTGTTTGTTGTAGTGCTAACTTCTTACCCTAATAAGTATCCTCCATAACAACATATATGAGGTCATATCCTCAGTAAAATGAAGGTGCATCATGTCTTGTTTAATCACCTCTTCTCAATACTTCTACCTCTACCTCTCCTAAAATCACCTATTGTCCTTCAAATGTATTGCTCTTTAATTTTTGTCCTTAAAATTGAACTTACATGCTTAGTGGGACATAATTTTTTTAAAATCGCGGGACATAACATATGAAATATTATGATGCAAAAATATAATTTTATCCTCCGCCAAAAGATACGAATAAAAATTAAAAACCGACACAAAATAAAGGCAGAAGCGCAAATGACCCTTTTTTGAATCTTTTTAATTATTTCTAATCCGGCCTCTTCCCTGTTGTTTTTTAGTGCTCATAGCTAGTATATGATAATATAACGTTGTCAAGAGATAAAAGTTAGATCCATATATTACCAAAAAAAAATAGGCATAGAATCTTTTTAAATTTGTTTCTTTTATGAAGGGATAAGTAGATTATATTCATTATATATCATGCAATGTAAAGTCTCCACAAGTTGAATTGCTGTAAAAAAGGAACTAAAGTAGATTCACTTATCATGTAATAATTTATAAAGGTTCCCACTAGCTAGTTGACTACTTTAGGCTTTAAAGGACTAAATTAACCTTCCAACTTGCATGAGGAATCATACATATCAAAATACTTCAATCAAATATTTTTCACTTTATTTGAAATTTTTGAAGTTGTGTTTGGTTAGAAGAGAACATTATATTCAGAATTATGAAGATGAAGTCGGAAATCAAGTTATAAGTTGTTTTCAAACTCAGAATTCAACTTCAAGTTGAATTTAGAATTTTCATGATCTGATAATGGTTATGGACAAGTGGTTCCTTAATTGAGTGGTTTCAAGGCTTTGAATGTCATTGTTAGTCACGATCTGATCCATTTTAGTAGTCTTAGCTATCCATTTCACTATGTGATGGAGTGTTTGACCCAACCCCTTCATAGGGGTACTTTTCTTTTAATTGAGAGAAGAACTCAGAATTAACTCCCCTCGATTCGATATTCGAAAGAAGGGTATGAATTTTATCCAAGAAATGCTCTCCCGTAGCGGTACACAGATTCTCAAGGACCCGAGCTCCCCGTCTCAGTCAATCCCCCATTGGATCAAGGACCACTATCATCCTTAGAATCTCAACTTTGACCTCAAATATGTCTGTTACCTCTCTTTCGATCAGGTACATGATTCCAATATTCAATTCTCCATCTTGTAATCTTCTTCCTCATTCCTTACCCCTATTTATTTATTTTAATAAAAAACTAATATCACTTGTACAAATCAGTCTTTTCACAAAAATTCTATCTCATGGATAAACCTATATATATGGTCAACTTTAAGGTTGAAAAATTAATAGTAACACACACAACAACAACAAAAGAGATTGCAACACGTATGATTCGACTTCCATTAGCACTAATTATCTATGTATATTTTTTATACTAAAAAAGGACAGTACCTAAATTAGTAATTTGACTTCTCATAGAACCAAAAGCTAACTGGAAGTTTTCTCATATTAATTAATAAAAAATAATAATAAAACTACTAATTTTACTACTAGTAGTAGTTATAAGATAAAATATTTTTCTCCCATTTGATGATTTAAAATAGATAGCACATGCATATCAAAACCATGCGTACTGTTTGGTCTTATCATTAAAAAATAATATTCCACAAGGTTTTTTATGTTATCTTTGAGTTAAATAATTTTTTCCCCCAAAGTTGAGTTGTGAAATGTCCCAATAAAATTAGAGCAAACAAGGACAAAAAAATAAAAATAAAAATAAAATAAAATAAATCATATTCCCATTTCCATTTGATTGTATTGTCAGTTTCTCACCATATAAAATCATACAACACACCTCGAAAAATTAATATACTATCGATATGAGTTGTTGTAGAATGATAAATTAGGATTTCGATCCATTCAGTCTTGATTAAAAATATCAAATTTGAGCCTCTAAAAATAAAAATAAAAATCATATTGAAAATGCACACTTTTAGAAACGAACCTTATAATGCGTGAATTCAAATTATTAATCAGACTTCCATATAAAATAATTAATATTCCTTATTTTCTCCATTCTTTTTATTCGGTATAACATAGACTTTGTTGTTGAATTAAGTAGGTTCTATTTTTTAAGTTCGATATATAAAATAAAATAAAACAGTCAAAAGTAAAATTCAGGTCGTGCAAGAATTTATACTTCAAGAAAGAATCTTGAAAAGAGTGGATGTGGAAAAAGTATTATATTACATCTCTTGTGAGTTACCCCTCCGTTCTAAATTAATTATCATATTTTACTTCTATTAAGTTAATTTATCTACTTTTTAAAATAAATTAAATTAGATCAGTATAATATTTTAAAAATAAATTTATACATTCAAAAACTATATAAAAAAGTACTAGAAATTATAATTTCGGGTTTGTAATGATTAAAAGAGTACTACAAATTGTAATTTCAAGTACACTACAATTTGTAATGATGCTACATATTATTTTTTCAGGTTTTTTGTTTTTAAAATTGTAATTTTTTAGTTAGCAACTTAGTAATCATTATAAAATAGAACAATAATGGTTTTTGGAAATGCACAATCTACTTGTTGTTGCAACCTCTACCATATAATAAATTAAAAATCTTACTTGACTATGTATAATATACTCTTAATTTATACTTTATATGTGTTTTATAGCTTGTTAGTATCTTACACATAACAAATGAGACATCCTACTAATGTTGCGATTACCAAAAAAATAATTGAACTATGTCGATATTGGAAAAAAAAACATCAAGATGATTGAAACATTTTTTAAAAATCTAGTTTTGGTTATATAAGTAATCGAAAAATTAATATGATATAAATATGTTAAAATACTCCGTCGAACCCTATACACATTATTGTGACTTATATATTAACCATACTTATCGGCAATAATCACTTTTCGATTAGTTAGTAAGTAATTATGGATAAGAGAGAATGATAAGTTTCTTTTCATTCTTAAATAGAGTCACGAATTTGAAATATGAAAAGATAATCATCGATCTTTAGTAGATAGAGTTTATATTACCCCGAAATAGGACATTTTAACAAAAAAATTGAATTAATCGAACCTTCAAACATATATTAAACGTCAAGTTAGAAATCAAAAAATAAAAGTTATGAAAATTTCCACTTGTTTCATACCTATATCTATTTGACATTGTAGTAATTAGTCAAGCTTTCAAGTTGTGAGGATAGTATAAAGAGATCACTTGTTAAAATATATATAACTTTTTATCTTCAATACTTCTCACTAACTCCACGATTGCTTATTCCAAGTTGACAAATTAATGTATTATCATACTATATTATATGACCTTTCACAAGTCATGGCTAAATTAGCTTACATATGATTACGTAATTCTTATTTGTTTAGTATAAAATAAAGGTACCTACTTTATCACCGTCCATTGTGTCCAAAAAAAAACTCAAAGTAGAAAGAAAAAAGAAAGAAAACCATAATATAGAAAAAAGAAGAAACACTAGGGAGTGGCACTTGAATTTGGTTTTGGTTCAACTTTTATAAAAAAAAATAGTTTTTCACAAAAAAAAGTTAGGTATTTTCTTTTATTTATTTATTTGAAAAATATATGCTCATCTGACTTTCAAAAAATATTTTTTTCTTTCGAGCCAAAAGACTTTTGTTATTTTAATTCAAACACTCCATTTGTTCCGTTTATATGATTTACTTTCTTTTTTAATTAATCTTAAAAAAGAATAATTCATTTCTAAGTAAGAATTTAATTCTAAAATGTATATTTTATTTTTAATGAAATGACATTTAATCGCACAAATATGTATGATTTATAGCTTATTCTAGATCACAAATTTTAGGAGAAACTACATAATAAGACATACTCTACTATCATATATACTATTATTATCTATACTTTCAAAATATTACATATTTACCACTAATTAAGAGTTTTCAGCATATATTGAGGAAGATACACCTAGATACATGTATTTTTGCTACAAGATACACCTAAATAGAGAGAGCGGCAAGCGATATTTGTTATGTATCTCATATATATACGAATCACACTGGATACACACTAGATGCATGTATCTGTAAGTATATGGTGTGATTCATATGTATCTAGAATACCAGATACATGAGGGGGTGGTGAGTGAGATGGAAGGAAGACGAGCGAGATTTGTTATGTATCCTAGATATATGTGAATCAACTTGGATACAGTGTATCTAGAACAAATTACATCTAATTTTGACCTCATGTATCCCAAGATACATGTATTTGTACATATCGAAATCTAATAAGATTCATAATATTACAAACTAAAGTGTATCCAAGTAATTAACTCCTAAGCTAGTAAGACTTATGTAAGTTTCCCTATTTTATTTTTAAATAAAGTCAGTCTGTGTCAAGTCAAATTATATATATCGTATAAATTGAGACGGAGAAAGTACTTTAAAACCCACTTTCAACTATTGGGACCTACAATTTGACACTTCTTTTCATGAATCAATGATTGCTATATCATTTTTTATATTCCTTTTTAGCTTTTGGGGCATTATATAAAGCTGACAAACCATTACCACCCAAAAACTCAAAGAAGAACCATTTCTTTCTTCAATTCAACACATTGTCAATTTGCCGCATTTTCATTCATATTAGGTACTTCCCTCCGTACCCCATTTTTGTCATAGCCATACAAACTCGTATAGTCGATCCCGACTTATTTGAGATTGAGAAAAAAAATATTATTTTATTTATTATGATTGGTATGATGAACTCTGCACAAATGTGCAAACAAGTAAGATGGCCAAATTTGCTACAATTGCGAAATTTTCTTCAAAAGGACAAGGTTGTGGTGGTCATGGGAGTCACCGGTGCCGGAAAATCAAAACTCTCTATAGACTTAGCCACTCAATTCAATGGAGAAATAATTAATTCTGACAAAATACAAGTGTACAAAGGTCTTGATATCGCAACTAACAAAATAACAGAAGAAGAACGTTGCGGTGTACCACATCATTGCCTAGGGGTAATTGATCCTTACAAAGAATTCACCACAAAAAACTTTTGCAACATGGCTTCATTTACCGTTAACTCTATAACCAACCGCGGTAAACTTCCTATCATCGTTGGAGGGTCAAATTCATTCATCGAGGCATTTGTCCACAACAATAATTCATATAATTTTAGTACAAGGTACGATTTTTGTTTCCTATGGGTCGATGCATCAATGAACGTGCTAAATTCGTTCTTATACGAACGAGTTGATAAAATGGTGGATCAAGGAATGGTGGATGAGGTAAGACAAATGTTCAATCCAAAAAACATGGATTATACCAAAGGCATTCGTAAAGCCATTGGTGTCCCGGAATTTGACAGTTACTTTCGTGCTGAACTGTCAAATTCCGTGGACAGGCAAACTCGTGAGAGGATGCTTAAGGAAGCAATTACTGAAGTAAAGATCAATAATTGTATACTAGCAAGTAAACAATTAGACAAAATTAAGCGATTAATTAACGTTAAAGGATGGAAAATCCATCAATTAGATGCAACTGAAGTTTTCAAAAAACAGAGGATAGCAGAGGAAAAAGAGGCAGCGGAAATATGGAAGAATATGGTGATGGGACAGAGCAGAAAGATAGTGCATAAATTTTTATACGAAAATTATAGGAATTCAATGGTTTATAAAAGTGATGGGACAGCTATAATGGCAGCAGCATCTCAGTATTAAAAAGTTAAAAAATCGTCAAAAACACATCTGAACTATCACTTTTTCACGAGTTTCATATTCATGTACCTTCTGAAACTATCACTCATTTGTATTAAAACACACCTCGATGCTGAGCTGACATACATGTGTCAGCTCAGAATTGAGGTGTATTTTTAGTACAATAATAGTGATAGTTTAGAATAGATACATGGAACAATAAAAGAAAGTTGAAGTATGAAACTAGCGATGAAAAAAAGATTTTGGTGTATTTTTGACGATTAACTCAGAAAGAAAAAGAAGTTGTGTGCTTGCATTAATCTGAAGACTCTTTTTGTACAATAGTTGAGCATGATCACCAGTTTTGGGAGATAACATTTATATATGTCCACTACCAGCTAGCTATTTAGCAATCATACAGTTTATATTATTTTTCACTCATCACTATTGTAACTACACAAGTGTAACCCTTTTGCTCCAATAATAATTGACACATGTAATAAAAAATAAATATTTATGAATGGTTGTGGAATGTTTGCAAGTAGTTCTTTTATGATTAAGAACTAATTAATTACTACTCCTTTCTATTTTAAATTACATGTCTTAATTTAATTGCATTGTTTGGATGAAATTCGAAAATAACTTTTGATACGTATGCTCTTAAACTGAAGGTGTGTATAACAAATTAAAAGTATGTTTTTGAATCTTGTAGTCGTATTATTCTTATAAGTTGGTATCATTTAACTTAACTTATTAGTAATATTAACAGAGAAGTATTGAAAATACTCTTAAATTCGGCGCGGATTATTAGTTTTATTCCTGAATTATTGTCGGTCCTAAAAACATCATTTTACCTGACTAATTGAACTTAAATACACTCCGATTTTGCAACATGAATAAAATACACCCCTAAATTCTCGCCAAATTTAGGAGTGCTTTCAACACTTATCTCGACTTTTTACTAAGAGTTGTCTCATGCTTCTACAAGAATTTGATTTTGTTGTCATGTAACAGATAAGAGGTGTATCTAAGTTTAGATAGCCATGTAGAGGAATGTTTTTAAGGTTGTTAGTAGTTTGGGAACAAAACTAATAAATTACGTCAAATTTAAGGATGTTTTCAATACTTCTCTCTAATAATAATAATAATAACATCATATCTATCACAAAAGGTGGAGGTGATAATTGCCTACTCTTAGGGTGTGTTTGGTATGTTTCCATGGAAAATATTTTCCTAGAAAACGTTTTCTTGGAAAACAAGTGGATTTTTAACTTATTTTCTCATGTTTGGTTGATGAGTAGAAAATAATTTCTGAAAATATTTTTTAACGTTTGGTTGGTGAATGAAAATATTTCCAGAAAATATCTTTTATTTTTAACTTGAAAATTAGAAAATACTCTTTAGAAAAACAATTTCTGACCCGGTGGATTAAAAAATAAAATTTTAAAAATTTGAATTATTTTCTTTAAAAAAAAAAATTGATGAGGGTGATGGTTGGGGGATGGTTGGGATAGGGGTGGAGTAAAAATCAAAAAATTTAAAATTTGAAATATTTTTCAAAAATAAATTTTAATTTTTTTTACGAGGAGGGGGTGCCAACTGGCGGGGGTGGCATAAGAAATGAATTTTTTTTTAAATAAATTGACGGGGTGACTTGAGTGGGGCTGGCCGATGGGGGTGGCGTAAAAAATGAATTTTTTTAAAATATGAAATATTTTTCAAAAATAATTTTTTTTAAAAAACTTTGACGGAGGGTGGCCTGGGTATGGCGTGGCGGGGGGAAGGGGGTAGGGGGATGGCATAAAAATAAAAAAATTGAACTATTTTTCAAAAACAATTTTAAAAAAATTGAGGGAGCGTTGCCCAGGTGAGGGGTGGGGGGGATAGGTGTGGGGGTGGCTTAAAAATTGATTTTTTTTAAAATTTGAAATATTTTTCAAAAATAATTTTTCAAAACATTTAAGCCAACAAACATGAGAAAATTGGAAAATATTTTTCATAAAATGTTTTCCTTCATACCAAACACACCCTTAATGAATTATTCTTATAATCATACAAATATTACAATATGCTTAAGATTAAAGTTTTAAAAAAATTATTTTTTCTTAAATATTATATCTAGTTAAATAATATCCATAAATTAAACAACGGAAGTATTTTGTACACACAACCCCACATATGATATGAAGTAGCTTTCATTTACAATTTGATATATCAAAAGGATAAGATCCGTTGCATTTTTATTAGTTGGATGGGATTGCTAGTATCAAGAAATCAAAAGGAAATATCTATTTTTGTGACTAGACATCATATATAACATAATAATAGTTGCAGATATTTTGCTACACAATGGAACTGCAGGTTCCATTATCACTATGCAATAGTATTGGAAAAATGAAACTATGGCTAGTAAATAGGAAATTTTCTTAGTTCAGTTGATTGATGATTTAAATTTTTGCTTGTTGAGGCCAATGATTCATTGAATTAAGTATTTTTCAAAGATATATATATATATATGGATCGTATAAATAATTAATTTGGTAATAGCATATTATTAACAATTTTTTGGAGTATTATATGAAGTTATTTACATTGTTTTTTAGTAACCTAATTGTATAAATACTTTTTAGGTATAATGCATAAACAAACACTCAAATTTGAATTTAACTAGCAAGTAAGCACTCTAACTTTGAGAGTGCACATTTAGATACCTCAACTTAATCTCAATCGATAACTAAACACCCCAACTCATCTCTAGTGTATTTCGTGGACACCTGACGCTGATGTGGAACATAAATTTTGAAAGTGTCTAGATTATCGTTTTATAAATTAGAGAATTCAACTGACGCAATGAATACAAGTTGAAATGTTTAAATGTGTATAGTAAAATTAAAGTGTTTAATTTCTAGTTAAGGCCAAGTTAAAATGTATTATATATAACTTTTATACAACATAAATGGTAGGAAAGCATGAGGTTCTCCTTTTTTTTCTTTTTTTTTTATTGTAGTTACTCCCTTATGAGTAGTATAAGCAATTTTGTTAAAGTAGGAATAAACTTAGATTAATCAATCAAATCAGTCATAATCAGCATGTAGCATGTAATTCCATATTATTATTATTTTGGTATACTATGATACTCTATTAGTCAAACACTACTTTATTCCATATGTATGCTATTTGTGGATTGTGAATTTATTAACAAGTTACACCATCCCATATAATTTGAGGTTTTAACAATCATCTTCTTAAATTTTAATTATTTCTTTGTAAAGAGGAAAAGTCCCATCAAATTTAGTAGTGGCTATATTCATTTATTTATTTTGGTACTAGTAGTAGTAGTGGCTATATGGGCTATAGTATATATTGATCATTGGTACAAAGAATAGTGTATATATATGTATATATATTTGATTGACTTAGCACAAAGCTATTTTTTTTAACATTTAGTACTTGCCCACCAGATGTAAGGCCAAAGATAATGGTGTCTTTTCAAGTTTTAAAATATGTATTTCTTTTTGGTGCCTATATACGCATGAATGAGACTTCTTTCCATTTTCGTCTTGTATTTATTTTCTCAAGTTCTTATCTGAATGAAAGACACGCGTCCCACCTCAGAATTAAAGAGTTAGATTTAATTAGCTAACCATGATTAGAACTATAATATTTTCATATATTTGCTCCCAAAAGATTTGGCAATCTCAAAATTCTAGCTATACTAATTAATAAAAAATTAATAAACAATAAAAGGAAAAAAGATTTATGTACTTCTCTCTCTCATTTTTTTAATTGTTTACCAAAATAAGAAAATCAAAAAAGAGAGAGAAGTATATAAATCTTTTTTTATTATTATTTACCACAATTATATTTAATGTAGTGTAGGTAGAATTTTGGGATTGTCAAAACTTTTGGAAGAAAATATATGGAAATATTTGTTATTTTGATTATATGGTTAAACTCACAAACATATTCAAGACCTACCTTATTGCAAAAGGAATTTGTAAAAACTAGCAATAAAGGGATTAATCAATTTGAGCAGAGTACGCTACATTAGGTAAATTTTCCAATTTCAATATCTAATCTGACAAGTTTAAAATCGCAAGATCTAAAGACTATAAAAATATATTTAATTTATGATTCGAAAATCTCCATTTATTTCTTAAACGTTGTATCTAATCAACCTAAAACACTTAAGTTGAGACGGAGGGGGTAGGAAGTTACAAAGATTAGCACAAAATTCAATGTAGACGGTTACATAAGTTTTATTTCTTTTACTTCAACCAACACATTACAGACTTTTTTTTATCAAGCATTAAATGAAAATACTAGGTTACTCTACTTTCTTATACTTTTTTTCATTTCAAGAAGATGCATGTAGTTAATAAACTTAAAACACCACAAGTCAAGTTGGTATGTTGAGATGGTGGATCATGGGTGAGGGGGTAGCATATGATTATCAACCCCCCTCGAACCGCATTCGAACGTAATATTGCAACCTGGATCAACCATGATTGTGTACTGGTGGAGAGGCCTAGACAGGAACAGAGGCAAACGAACCAGCAGATCACAAACACATTCGCTGTCGACTTGTTTCATCCACCTGCAACAGTTCTCTTCTGCAGAACTTTCCTTGTACTCGTGGTGATGATCATGCCTGCGTCTGTGTCTTCTTTCTGGAGGGCCGGGAGGAGGTGGTGGGGCAACTAGCAGAAAAGGGGATGGTGGAGATGGTGGAGACACAGGATTTAATGGAAGCAACGAACATGCATGATTCACTAGTGCAAATTGAGAGGGACAGAGAGGACTAGGTTGGTTAGTCACCCATTGGCTTCTTGCTCCACTTGGGTGCACCACTAGGTATAATGCCACAATCAATACTATCTTCGGAATGTTATGTATGTCCATCTCCCTGATTGACAGAACGTTCTTCTACTGACACTAGAAAAAAAGCAGCTTTCAAGGTCTTTACTAAGTTACCAACAGCTAGCAAGTCAAGTACTTACCTCCTGCCAACAATCAATCTTTCAGTTTCACTTATATAGACTAAACCAGCATTCACAAGTTTTTCATGTTATTCAAGTTAGGTATTGATTTTCAGGTTTCATCAGCAAAAAAAAATTGAAAAACAGATATGAGTGAATAGGTACATACCTGCAGTAGAGCGTATTAGGTCCATGGTTGAGGAAGCCTCATTCTTTTTGTGTGAAGGGTGTTTTTTTCTCAGGTAATGTTTACTTGAGAAACACAAAAATTGATTCAACTGAAACCTTCCTAACTTAGTAAAAACAGAAATATTAAAAATCCATCCTTTTGTTGTATATTTCCAGTACTCCTTATCTAGGACCTGTTGAGAAAGGGGCCAGAATGATAAATGCCATAAGAGAGTCCGATGCTTCTGATAAGCTTATTATTTGACCGTGTACAAAGTTATCAGCTAGATCATAGGATCAGATCTCTATTAATTAAGTAAAAGAATATGATATAAAGAATTAGACAGAACTATTACCTGTTAAAAAACAGAAAGACAAAGCAAACTATAAGATATATCATTGACAATGAGAAGGGCCTGGGTTTTATTTCTAAGAGTGCTCAAATACAATAAGAATTTCTATTACATTGGGAAATCAAGGAAGGGGGAAGAACGATAGCAAGAATTTAACTCACACTTGCTGTGTGGAAGACTCCCGTCGATATCACTAGTAGACTGTAAGTCTTAGTGATAAAGAAAGGGTTGGATAAACAAAAATGACTCTGTTTCCTGCACAGACGTAAACTGTAGCATGAGTAATAGGTCAACATTATCTGTGCAAACCATCATACACCCCTTACTACACAAGCATGGCTAGTTGTTGCAAAAAATTCCTATGAACAAAATTTTGGAAAAGGAAAAAAGAAAATGATGTATGGCAGGATCAAGGAGTTTGCTATAAACATAATATACTTCCAATACAAAGAGATAACTGAAGGTCCACCAAGTACAGCCCTCAACAATATCTATATGAAATCAAATTACAAGTTGGAACTCCTCAGGAAACTTTGAGATTGTAAAATATTACTAGTACTTTCAAGAAACTTAGAAGCAAATACACAGAGTTTCTGGCAGCTACGACGATCCCAGGAAATCCAAATAGTACATATTGTCAAAATTGTGCTAATTTGGTATGATCAATGATTTCATTGCCTCATATTATATCTCCAGTTCCACGATCCTGGCATCACCATCTCTCATTATGCACTGGGTCTATATGAGGGTTGCCTCGTCTACAAAGCCATGTTATATTTGTAAATTGGCAATAGAATACATAATCCATATGGCACCACTCTAATTTACTGTGAATTCTTCATCCTCAATGCTCAATTCTCCCTACCAATGCAACCATCGACATTGAATTGAAGATGCCTGCAAGAGGAAAATGCATTCAATATGTTTTTTCCTGAATAATATTGAAACTTCTAACTTGTTGCATTAAAACCAAATCAAATCTCTGGCTACACACTGGATCTTCCTTCCTTCATGCTGGAATTTGTCCTGTTGGTGACCCCAACCGGCATTGGAGCATTCTATTTTGATGTGGAGACAGAGAATCTCAGTTCAGAAGCTATGTTAGGTTTCATATGTGCTCTCAACTGTTTGCAAGTTGCAACTATTCACTGAACCATGAATGATGAACCAAATGAAAGTAACAATTGCTAGAGGGCTTTTAGGACAAATATCCAGCTCCATCTGCCATATTTTGGTGGGATAGATTTGTCACTAATTGAATATGGGCAGACCAGGAGGCAGGAAGGGAACTTGCTAAAATCAGAAAGTCCAGAAATGATTATTGGCTTCGTAGTAAATGGAGGATAACTTATCAACAAGAAAAAGGAAAAAGAACGTAAGTTGAAGATATGGCAGTATTATCCTCCATCATAGGGAATAAGGAGAGAGATGGTTAAGTTCTCATCATTTCATCCCAAACATAATATCCATAGCAACTCGTGCAGCTCTAAAGATAATGGATGGGAAACAAACGAGCTTAAAAATTCAGAGATGTGAGGGTAAGGGAGTGGAGAGAAAGAAAGCGATGCATGCCAAAGAAGGTTTATAAAATGCAAGACTCCAGTCACAGTTGGTCTCAAACCATGTTGAATAGTTGTCAGCTTGAAGAAAAAGAGAAGATTGTCAGGTCGAACATAGATTCCCATATGAAGCAATTAATTTTCAAACTGAGAATGTCGATACAAATTTGTGAAGCTGCGCTTCTCAACAAATTGTCCCAAAAATTTTAAAAGATGCAGTTGCTTAGCGACACAGTCTACTAGATCATATTCATTCTGATAATATAACTGAAAATGAGCAGTGGCACATTTCCCAGAACTCTCTGCTTTGTGAGTCGGCAGTCACCATTATAACAAGAGTTTATACAAGCATGTGGTAAAACCCAGATCCTGAGGCAAGTATAATTTTGCGGAGAAAAGAATGACTTGATATAAACAACTGAATCATATGCAAGGCATCTTTTGGCTTTTATAAAAAAGAGTCCTCTCTGAATTGTAGCATCTTCAAAATGAAAATCCCCTCACAGAAACCCAGGAAATTATATCGGGCTTTGGCTTGCGAAACTACATACTAGGCCTCCTTTTCTATCATCACTAGCAATTATACATACACCCAGCCTGCCTTTCAAGATGACGTTAGCAATCAAATCACTGCATCTTCCTCCTCTTCACATTTGTGATAGTCTAGATCATTATTGCTGACTGCCATCATTTCCATGTCCTTCTGAACCATCCCTCTCTGCAATCTCAAGAGCTCATCTTTCTGTTTGTGGCCCTCAGCAAGTAACTCAAGAAATTTGTCTTTAATCTCAAGAAGTGGGTCTCGATCTATCAGCTCACCATCCTTGTATGCTTCCCTAAGCACTGCAGTTTTAATCCCACACTTCAATGAAGTATAGAATATCCCCGAATGCCTAGTAAATACATTTGAGAATGCATTTGAGAACCTATACTCATCACTAAACTTGCCTAAAATGGGAATGGGAACCCTCTTATAAAGAGAAAGCGATAGCAACTCGTGGAAAACCCCCACATTCCTCTTCTCCATCTCTCGTGAGGATTGGTCCAAATGCGATACATCATCATATGGTGATACATAAGGGAGCTCCATCCAATCTCGAATCCACTCTCTCACTTCCTTCCTAATGAAAAAACCTGGTGGAAGTTTCCAGTTAAATGCTGGCCTAGTTCTGATTCCTGTTAACCTTGATTCTTCCTCAGCTCTTAGCTCAATCACCGACTTCGCAAACTCTGGGTTCCATTTAACCAATTGCAAGAATGATTTCCCCTCCCCAGGTTCACCAATTAAGTTAAAATATTCTGGATATTTCGGCACTAAATTTACTAAAAGATCATTCGGGAACCCGAATTCCCTCTTCACCTGTACCAATTTATCTGCACTTACAACCTTATCCTTAGACATCATCAAAAGTTTGCATAATTTAGAAACCAATAAAGATTCATTATTAACAAAAATCCTACTCTCCTCTTCCAAGAATTGTCTAAGTCTTTCACTGGGTCGAACAAATGAGACCGGTTCTGATTTGGGTCTGACCCGATCCAGATATAAATCAAACAAACCGGGGTTCCAATCAAGAAAAGTCTTGATTTTTACTTGCAACCCCAATCTTTCACGGCGTTTCTCTAAATAGTGAAGAGGGATTACCTGACCCGGCTCGTTTAGCACTTCCTTGACAACTCTAGCACATTGCTTCCACTTCTTGTCGTTTTCAATGGCTTGGTCTAGCTTTGGGTCCTTCCGCCATGCCACTTTCAGGCTTGAAATTGATGCTTTGAATTGCATGAAAAACCCATACTCATGGGGTTTCTGGTTAGTGCTTCTGAGTGAATGTACAAGCCGATTACTGAATTGCATTTCTGGGTTTACGGTATTTTGGTACAATCGAAGAACAAAAATGTAAAGGATTACGGATTCTAGGGTTTAGGGTTTTTGACGTGATTTTGGGACGACCCGAAAAGTTCCTACTGGAACGGGTTTGGTTTGGGGCTTGGGGTCATACACAATATGTTTTTTTTTTATAGAAAATTACGCGAATAAGCAAACGTATGCTAGATAATTACTAACATAGCTATAATTTGAATTGATTACAGTTCACAAATCACAACTTATTTTTGCTATATTTTCGTCGTCTCTCTCCTCTCTCCTCTTTTATACATGTATAAATACAAACTATACATATAAATATACAATTATATGATAGATATACAAATATAATTAGCCTCTCTCCACTCTCTGCCCTCTCTCGCTCGCCTCTCTTCTCCCTCTCCCAATCTCGCTCATCTTTCTCCTCTCTCTCTCAATCTCGCCTGCCAGATATACAAATACATATGTATACCAGTTACATATATACAATTTATCTGACAAATATACATATACAGTTCGCCTCTCTCCCTTCTCTGCCCTCTCTCGCTTGTCCCTCTCCTCCCTCTCCCAATCTAGCTCGCCTCTCTCCTCCTTCTCTCAATTTCGCTCGCCAGATATACAAATACATATGTATGCCAGTTACATATATACAATTATTTTGATAGATATGCATATACAATTCGACAAATATACATATACAATTCGCATCTCTCCATTATTTGTCCTCTCTCGCTCGCCTCTCCCCTCCCTCTCCCAATCTCGCTCGCCTCTCTCCTTCCTATAACATGTAACTACGAATCGTAATTAGCAAACTATAGCTATGAAGTATTATTAAGCTATTTTTGAGTGGCTATATGCAAATTTTCCCTTTTTTTAATGTTGATGTGTGGTCGTAAGGGGGTGTCAATGATAGTTTCGGAAGATTATTTTATAAAATTTATATTATATTAATTTTTTAATCATTAAATTTTACAAAAATTAGTTCTTTTTAAAATATTTTCTTATTTTGTTTTTTTTTTTTTATCTGTAGGATTCGATTGATTTTTTATTTTCTTTTAAAATATTTTATACAAGATTTATAAGTTCAAGTTAGAAAATGATATAATACTTATTTTCGTAGATTGTTTTACAATGATAATCAATTGACAATGAAAGACGACACAAATAGAATTGTATTTTATTATTTTATACTAATAGTATAAAATAAAGTTAAGTAAAATCAGAAAATTTAGATAATATAGGGGGGGAAAAGAGTTTAATTAAGATGATATTCAAGAATTTAGTCTATTAAGATACCTATTTGTCCATAAAAAGTAGAAGTAATTTTTAGGGGGAAATTCAAAAGGTGTTTGGCTATATAATTTGTCGCTTTTTAATGAATATTTTTGAGCAAAAAAATCCAAATTCCCGAAACTAAAAGAAATTTAGATTTTGGACCAAAATTTATTTTTTGAAATATTTAAAAATTTGAAATTTACCCGTAATTTTTTATATTTTATAAAAATACCCTACCATTTATTAATTCCAACTTGACTAACTTGAGAAACTCACCGTGAAGATACACATTAAGCTTATGTGTTGTGTTTCTGTTTATGATATGTTTCTTATTTTGACTCTCGAGTATCCAAAGTTATTGTTCAATAGAATTTGTTAAAAGTAATGTAAATATAATGATTGGATGCTCCTTTATAAGCAGGTTGGAGCTTATAATCTATGAGTTTGATTTTTATCACGAATCATATTCAGATAATACAAATTTATGGATATTCTTAATAGTTTTTAGAACATGTGGGTATAAATCATATTTCCTTAAAAAGTTGAATATTTTTCTCAAAAAATATGATTTATGATAACACATGATGAAATTTTATCCAAAACTTAAAAAAATGACTTGTCAAAAATAAATGAAAAATATCTATTATCTTCCAGTTTGCTATTTAAAATTATTGGAATACATTATAACTTACTAATATTTAAGATGTTAAAACTAATTTAGTTTCACTAGGAATAGCATAATATAGGTTTTAGAGTTGGGACTTAAAATAGTCCTTTTCATTACTCTAGATCAAAGACGAAATATCGTTAAACTTAATAGATAAAATATATTTATGTATATAAATATATTCAGTAAGTTTGGCCTTTTTGAGTTAATTTTTTTAAAATTAAAAAATCTACCTAATTTTGAGTACGGTTCATTTTTTTGTGATTTATCTTTATAAAATTTAAAACCTACCTAATTATTTGATACACAACTGTCTTTTTTAATTTGCTTTTTATAGAATTAAAATTCTACCTAATTATTTGATACAGTTAAAAAACTTATATTAAAACTTGTGGTTTTATTAAAATTAAATTAGCTATCAGTTTGGTTTGGTGAATAAATCAACTTTTAAAACAAAAACATTGATACCCATACTGATTGTTGTCATATTTTTTTCATATTCTTTTCTCCTTTGATATTTTTAGACGTCCGATTTTATTGTGTTACAATAGTAATAGTATGTTTGAAAAAATTGTGAAGTATTATTTTATTTATTGTATGCACGTTACAATTTCTATTCAAATATGTGAAAATAATATGATAAATTAAAAATATGTTAATCCAATAATAAAATATGAAATATGTGACTATTTATAATTGCCATGATATTGTGTTTGAGTAAAAGTACTTCATAAGTACTAATATGGGTTGTGGTGCACAAAGGCATAGCTACATTAGTGTTAGGGTGTCCAATTGGACACCCTTTATCAGAAAATTATATCGTATATTAAAGTAAAACGATATAGAAAATGGTTAAATAAAGTATTTTGGACACCCTTGACATAACAAGGTGTTGTAGCCTAGTTGTTTTAGGTGCCTTGAAAGAGCCAAGCCTTTAAGCCTTTGTGAATTCGAATCTCGCTAGCAGTAGTTTTAATTACATAGTTTAATATACTCGTACAATTCTTGGACACCCTTCGTGAATTTTCTGGCTACGCCACTGGTGGTGCAGTGTGACACAGTTTCACTTTTAACTAGATGTCTAAGGTTCGAATCATGGATAAGGAGAAAATCTTGTTGGAATCGTCATCCCGAATAAGCCCAGCAATGCGCGATCCGAATTTAGTTGAAGCTCCAATATAAACTCGGACATCGAATAGGAGATCAAAAAAAAAAAGTACTTAATAAGTACAAGCAAATCATGTATATTTATCTGGGGCAAAAATTATGACTTGTTCATGAAAAAAATATCTTGCTATTCTAAAAGTTTTTTTAATGCAAATAAGAACACTTATTTGTTGAAAATAAATAATTATTATAACTAACTGTATCATGAAAATTTAGTTTGTTTCTTCAACTTCAGCTAGTGTAGTTAGTTGAGAAATATTATTTTAAATATCTTATTTCATATATCAATTCCTTTTATTTTAATTTAATGTGATACTACAAATATTACAGTAGACTACAAAATTATTATTACAATAATAAAATTATCACGACTCAGACTGTCGTGATTGGCATCCACACTAACCCTCCGGTGGGAGAACCACTACTACGACCCAACTACATAACTTAACCAAATACTATGCATTTAAAGATACAGAAACAAGTTTAAATGACGATAAAAATGGAGTCCCCATAAACTCCAAAGGTTTAAACAATTAACTAACCAAACTAATGTGGAAATTCAACCCCTAGAACCTAAAAGTCATTGTACCAAAACTCTACTAACGACAAGTCTAAGAACAAGGGGTACAACCCCGAAACTAAACAACACCTTAAACAAAAATCTGAGTCCGAAAAGAGTGGACTTAAACAACAAAGATCCATGGCAGCTTGAAAGAACTGGCTCATCTTTGAATCCGGTCACGCTCAATAGCCACCTAGTTGAGGTCTATAAATAGCCGCCTGAAGATGTCATGTACTCAACAAAGAACAAGCAAGTGCAGTATCAATACACAACCACAATGTACTGGTAGGATCACGCGACTATCCCAATAAGTGAAACACATGCAAGTAACCACATCATTATAAAACATGTATATACCGAATATATTCAATATTAGTCATCTTTTCAGGATCAATGTAGTATCACACGTTCTCAATAATACACGTTGGTTATCAATTTAGAGCAACATACAGTCTTCCAATATCAATCATCATTAGATATGAACGTAATCATCACACGTAGATACACAATACAATTAAATGGTCCTCTCACGGAACTCAATTCAATGATCCTCTCATGAAACCCACACCCAAACTGTTAGCATACCGGAACGTGGTACCCGATCCAATGTTTATGTCGGAATGTGGCAACCGATCCCATGTTTATGTCGGAACGTGGCAACCGATCCCATATTTATGCCGGAACGTGGCAATCGATCCCATGTTTATGACAAAACGGGTAACCGATCCAAGTTAGTGTGTCGGAACGCAACACCCGATCCATTCAACAAACCACAATCACAATCACAATGTATATTCTCACAATCATACAACAAGAGGTGATTCATGGCATACAATTATTCAATTATCCTCATTTACTATTAGAGTGATCAATAATGCAACATTCGCATACATACATGTATTATAATGAGCAATTACAAACATATATCACACCAACATGAAATCACAACCATCACCTACCTCGAATCCAAGCTTGAATCCCCTAATGCACTTGAATCTTTCCTTTTCGGATTCTTTCCACTTGTTCTAGGTCTACAAACAACAATTTATATGTAAGGATCAACAATCAAGACCCAATTACCCGGATCATAATCAATAATATCAACCCTAGGTCAAACCTTGATCCCCATACCCAGATTAGGGTTTTTTCCACCATTAACTTCAGATCAAAACCTTTCCCCAATGATAATTACCCAAGAAACTACGTTCTACGGATCAAAAAATGGATTCAGGGAGTTAAAACCTTACATGTAGCCTCAAGAATGGTGAAAAATGGTCAAGAACTCGTATGGGGTCGTTCCTTAGCTCCCAAAGTCGAAAAGTGCAGAATAAAGACATTTTGGGTTTATTTACGACCTTAAGTCGCGTCGGACCCGCTACTGCGGTCCTCACCCGCTACAGCGGCCCCGCCCTGGCGGCAGATATCTCGCCCTGGCGGCAGATATCTCGCCCCAGCAGCCCCGCCCTGGCGGCAGATATCTCGCCCCAGCGGCTTACACGGAACCAGTGAGCTATTTTAATAATTCCAAGACCCCCATTTCACAACACACCTTTAACCAACGACGCTAAAAAAATATCGTTCACGCTAAGATCGATTTCGGGAGTTCTACTCACCCGAATTCAATTATGTAAAGTCGTACAAATTTCTTAACGACTTATCTAACCACTCATGTAATCAAAATCACAAAATAAGTCACCCGGTTGTTACCAGATTTCCCTACACCTTAACGACTCTGATTTCGTCCAAATCTGGATTAGGTTGGAAACTCCAAAGTTACTACTCAAAAGTTTTCTGGCCCCAATTCTTTCTCCATTTACTTTTCTATAACGACAGGAACAAGTCATTATAAAAATGTAGACTCATAAGTAGAAAATACAGTATTGTAAGTATTGATTAGTGATATATCATTAATATTAGTTTTGGAAGAATCTTAGTGATTTATAGTGAAAATTTTATAATTGACATATATAGGACTAATAATTATAAGTTATGACATTATTCTTTATCTTTCAAGTTATAACAATAAAAAAAATTACAGGTTACAATATTTTAGTAAAATAAAAAAATGATTTAAAATAACAGTAAAAATTAATTAGTGTCAAAAATAAATAAGGTAAAAACGGATATATTAGTAGTAAATAATTTGAATTCATTAATGATAATTAATATGTGGCATAAAATTAGGAGATTCATAAAAAAAGGAATATTTGTTTTCCATATTTAACTCAAAAGCAGTTAAAATTTGTTCAAAACACATTTCTTTTCTTTTTTTTTGGAACGTTTCTCTCTCTTCTCAATTTTTTCTCTAGTTAGTCGTCACTCTCATGTAATTCCTATTTGTTTTTATTGTATGAAATTAGTATATTAATTCCATACTTTTTGTTGTATATAATAATTTTAATTATGACATTTTTATTTAAATGTATAATGATATATTTTGGTGTGAAAATTGAATTCGTTTATTATTTGTCTGACCCATTTTTTATTTGGCTTGTGACAGTAAAAAAGGAACATGAATCAAGGTAAAATCCCTAAAAATGGGTAAGAGATAATTATGATTGATTCTTTATTTATATCACCTAATAATTAAAATATAATTATAAAAATTTAATTATTTAATAAAATGGAATTAAATTGATTTATAAATGAAAAGTAATTTGTTGTAACCCGCAATTAAAATATTATAAGTAATAATATTTTAAAAGTAGATTTAAAACCCGAAATATTTCCCCTTAAATATATATATATGGGTGATTCTTCCATTTATATGCTAAGGTATTTGCAAGAGAATGGTCTGAATCACATCAAGGATGCAAAATTAAAGCTCCAAAAATTTTGAGTCATATATATGATGGCTCGTAGAAATATACTATTATATTTATATTATTCTCTTTCTGTGATTTGAGTATTCATTGACTAATGAGTAATTTCTGAACAAGAAATATTAATAATACCACAATAATATTCATATACTCTTATAGTATCATTGGCTAATGAGTAATTTCTGAACAAGAAATATTAATAATACCACAACAATATGCATGTACCCTTACAGTATCATTGACTAATGATTAATTTCTGAACAAGAAACATTAATAATACCACAACAATATACATATACTCTTATAGAATCATTGACTAATGAGTAATCACTGAACAAGAAACCTAAATGATACCAATATATATATATCAGTTAAGCAAAAATTATCAGACTTGATGAATTGAGGGTATGGGCTTTTTTTTTTTTTTTTGAGAGAGAATGAATATGTCTTGAATCACTTTGGATTGGGATATGAACATGTAATTATTTTGAATTTTATGACTCATTTATGTAGTTTTTCCTTTTATTTTTGAAATGACACAATACTTTCATGGTCTTTACTTTTCACTCCTAACTCATTTATGATTTTGATATTGACTAAAAATATCATTCGATTCCTCATTTATTGAACTCTCGACTTACATAATGATCGGGTCAGAAGAACTCTTCGATCATCTATCTTATCAATATGGTCGAAGTATGCACTACCTATACATTCAGGTTTTATATATTTGATATAAAAGTATGCATTGCCTATATATTTTATACATATTTGGTAAACTATAAATAATAACTAAATAAATTAAATGCATGAAGTGAAAAAAATGGCTATATAAATACTTAAATAAGATTAAAAAGTTTTAGTGCTTTAAATATTTTAAAAAATACAAATTAAAATAATAAAATATGTGGTGTAAGGTGTAATAAATTGATAGCATCTATAACAATATCTAAATATTATTATGATTTTTTTAATCAAAATACCCACCTGGGAAATAAATTAGGATATAAAAGAAACAAAATTGAGTGTCAAAAAAGAAAGAAATTAGCAAGGTATAATGGTGACAATTATCTCAATTAACACAAAATATCAATATACTTATATTTAATTACAAACTAAGTTTTTAAATTACATACATAACAAAACATTTAATTTTTGTATTTATTTTAATTTTATTTTTCAGATTTTTGTCTCTCATACTATTAGTATTTCGTGCCTTTTATATGGAGTATAATTAGGATATTAATATTTATCAAATATTCTCTCTCCTAAACAGTTTCAAATACACACATTTCATTACTTTTATTTTTTTTTCCTTTTTTAGGCTTAGTGGACCTTTTGGGGATCATAATTAGTTTATTCCTTTTTTGATAAAATTATATGCTAATTTTATGGGATTGATAATTATTATTTATTTTTTTTTGACTTTTTCAACCACAATTTTACTCTTACGTTACTTTGTTTTTCTATATATTGATTTTCTCTCTCTTAATTTTTTATTCAATCAAATCATATTATTAATGAAAGCCTTCTCTCACATTTTACCATTATTTTCATCTAGGTAAAAAACATGTAGGTTTCATCAAGCATGCATAGTGTTTTCACAATTATAACTGCATCGTAGTTTCACCAAATATGCAACCATGTAATATATAAACATACATACATACCAATTATATAACCCATCATTTTACCAATAATTATTACTATTTTATACCTTTTAAATATATCAATTATATAACCATCATTTTACCAATAATTATTTTACTACTATATATAAATATACTATTTTATACCAATAATTATTACTATTTTATACATTTTAAATATACTACTATATATCAATAGATATTGCATAAATATTTTAAAAATCTTTATTACTGTAATAGGCTGAACAATAGTTTTCACAATGTTTGTT
>JAJOOO010015436.1:0-36096 GCA_029582685.1 Solanum piurae | reverse complement strand
GTAAGATAAACATTTGCTAATTTAAAAATTATTATTAAAAATAGAATATGTTGAAATTAAAATAAATAATATATTTATTTGAAAAAATGAGCATTTTTACCCAAATAACAATAAGGGCATTTTTGGATCAAAGTATTGACGGAAAGGGCATTTTTGGACCAAACTACAAACGGAGGGCATTTTTGTTCCTTTCGCATAGTTTAAGGGCATTTTTTACCCTTTTCCCTATATATTATTTAAAATTTAAGTAAGTGATACTATAAATCACAATAATTAACAATTTAAAAATATTTAAAATTTGAGCGACTCGGAAAACTTTATATGTGCAACATAGTAAGAAACATATATTATTTAAAAATGACATAAAATGTATTATAAGTCACAATAATTAACAACTTAAAAATTTAAAAGACATAAAAAAAATCTATTAGTGCCACATAAATTGAAAAACAAAACTAAATATATTATTGAAGGTTACATTAAAAGAACACAATAAATTATAATAATGAACAACTTTAAATATCTAAAAACACTATTTAAATTCTATATGTGTCACATAAATTAAGATAAAAAAAACAATATATATTGGACATGTGCAAGTACGAGCTATTTGTAACTAGTTTGATTAAAACATAGAATAAAATCTTTTTTAAAACATGTATCATTCTGAACTTATAAATAAGAAATGAACATAAATTAGTTAACTAATATACTGACTATTGATAATAAATTCCCTACACTTTTAAACATGTAAGTTATATACATTTTTATTAATTATAGTTATTTAGTGTAAAATTTATTTATTACAAAAACTAGTTGATTTTGTTTAAAAAGGTTTATAATAACAAAAGTAATCCAATATTATATATCATGCCATACTATATATTATTAAAGATGGGGTGGGGTGGGATGGATGTGAGGTGGGTTGAGTTTTAACCCACAAAAATTTCAACTCGCCTGTCTTGTGTAACATTTTTTTTATTTTTAACCCGCCCCTCTCCATAAAAGTTTTAGAAATTATTTTTTATTTTTTATTTTGCTAAATTCGTAAGTTAAATATATCATTAATTATTATTTTTCAGTTTTATATATCCCTAATATGAGAAGACTCACATCTTTATTTATTTGAGAGTGATTTTCTTTTATTTTAGTCTTCTTCAACTTGTTAATAATTATTTGATTAAAAATCTCTCAAAAAGAAAAATTGGACGAATGCAATTACGTATAAACATAAGGATAAATTACATATATACACGTCTTTTCTTTTCTTATTTTTCATTATTTCCTATCTTTTTAAAATATTACATAAATCCCTTATTTCTCACAGTTTTCCATTTTTTCGGATACATAAATATCTCCACCCAAAATCAAGTTTACCCATTCCTTTTAAACTCCTTTAATCTCTCCCTAATTTCACTCCACATGCTTATCAGTTATAATTTTCATATCAATTTAATTTTGAAAATGATTCTCTCCTCCGTCAATCAAATTCAAGCTACTCAATATGTATATTTCTCTTCTCTGCTGCATCAAGATCAATGACAAAAAATTATTCTTTAACGTGTTCTCTCATCTCTAATGAATAGTTTCTCATGATTCTTACTGAAAAATGGATCATGAGATCTATTATTAAGCAATATGCAAACAATGCATATATATTATTTATGTGTCTTCTTTTATGGGTGACGCCGTTGTTGAAAGTGGAAAAAAATTATGGGAGTTGATACAAAGAAAAGGAGAAAGTGTAGAATGATTTCTTTATCATTTTTTTTGCTTTCAGCAAATTAGATTGTTGATTTTTTTTATACATATGGGTTCAGATTTTTAATGTATCTAGTCATTTTTATTTCTAAAATTAATGTATGATGTCTTCGTTTTAACATTATGATACATTGCAATTTCATCATGCACCTGTTTAAATATTAGTTTTGATACATAACTTTAATTTATTGAAATGCAAATTAGATATATCTTGTTCTAGTTATGTACTTGGTACATAATTATTACAAATTTTATTATCTTTTACTACCAGATATATACACTCAAACTTATTCAACTAGAAGATCATATATATGTAGACATTATCAAATATCACTGTTGATACATAAACACTAATATTCTTATAACAATATTCGTTTGTATCAACTCACCACTATGTTATGTATCACACGAAAAAATGTTATTGAGAATAGTAACATGTTTGATGTATCTTTTATAAAACATAGTATTCTCAAACAAAATAAGATAATAGTAATGTATCATGCACTAACTTTTTAGGCATGATACATAAATTTTAATTTATACTAAATGTATCCGATACATAGCTACTGTTTTCAACTTTTTTGAATTTGTTACGATTTGGAAGAGATTTGAGAGAAGAAAATTTGAAATTTGAATTGTTTAAAGTTATTACGATTTGGGAGAGTATGACATCAAATTGATTTGCGTGATTTGGAAAACTAACAATTAATTTTATGTTTAATTTCCTTTTTAATCTAAAAGTGAAGTTATCTAATGTATCACCTGTTATGTATCTGGATGAATGTGATGTATTTGGATGACACAAACTTGAAAGGATTTTTGTAAATTGGAAAAAGGTAAGGACAAGATGTAATTTGCTTCAAAATTCCTAAAAGCATGTATCAAATTCATAACATAATAAATCAGATACATAAGATTGCTTTCTTTTTACTGTGATATATTCATAACTGCACTTTATTACAGTAAACACAACTTTTCACAATCATGTTGTTTCAGATACATTATTATCAAAAAAATAATCATACATTATATAAATAGTGTATCTAAAACATAACATGTGTCAGATTCACAAAAAATAATATTTTAACAATGTGAAGAAATTATTATCAATCAGAAATGTACACAAAGTTGAACAAAATTTCATTTTGAATAGTAACATTTCAATTTATTGTATCAAAAGTTCATAAGCTAACAGTATGTTGTAGTGTAGATTATTGTATCAATGGAAAACCTATAAATTGAAAATTATCAAACTGGAACATCAATGCATTCTTAAAAAGTTTGTTTCAATCATCTTTGGGAAATATAAGTTCGTTTATCGTGACCTTCTTGTCCACAACGTCCACAATATTTTGTCTGTATTGTTAGCTTTTCATCTGATTTTTTTCCCTTTGATTCTTTAATCGTCCAGGCATCCTTTTGTATCAAGGTGTCAACACAATTTCTTTCAAAATAAATTATGGAACTAACCAATCTTTCTTATCCGACATTAGAACCATGAAACTTCATGTGTTTGCTAATGCATATGGTTTGTAGTAATCAGAGCAATAGGGATATAGATCGGTAACATTCTTGCTCTTTAAAATATGAATTGTGTACGCACAAGGTATCTCGTCAAGTTGAAATATCCCAGAATTACATATTTTTTTCTCAAGGCAAACAATGTATATTCGTTTACCATCATACACTGAAAAAATAATTTCAGAAGATACAACCTGCAAACATTTAAAAGTTAGCAATACATTACATGATAATTCACTACAAAGCAATTAATGTCTCATGTATCATTCAAAAATATAGTACAGTGAGCCGCAAAAAAAAAGATATATTAATCACTAATTTTAATATAGAATTAATGCAATAAGTATCTGATACATCTTCTTGTACACACTTTACTACATGTATGACAATAGACAGTAAGAAGTTCCTTAAGAGAGAAGAATCGATTAATACATGTTGTTGAGATCTGAATATAATAGCCAATAACCTGTTATTTACTTATTTCTTAAAAACAAAATTGTTACGCATTCTTCATTGAAAAGATGCATATAACATTGAAAAATCGCACCCGCGGATTTGTCAATGGAGTATGAAGGAACAACAAAGAGATACAACTATCACAATGATTAACACTTAGTATCCACTCAATCAAAAAAACTTTTGAATTAACTGATGTCTTCAGTTGCTCCAAAATAAATCTATGTGGCAAAGAAAATTTGAACTATGTTACCTGGCAAATGTAATATCAATTTCACAAGTAGATATTTCTGGGGTGGAATCGGAAAGACCCTTACTACCACTTTTTGCACTCTCAGGAAAGGTCGGTCAGAATCATTGTTCGACTCTCTGTCAATTTCTTTGACAGGAGAGTTGCTTCATAATTTGAATGATTCTTCAATGAAAAGGGAGAAGAAATTTGAATTTTGAATTTTTTGGTTCCTTTACGCTATATGATTGAATCGTTGATAGTAGTCTGGATTGAAATAACACAATTTATGGGATCTTAATTTGATTTTCAGTTTTTCCCCTTAATTAGTGCAACAGATGGATATTATGGGATCTTAATTTGATTTTCAGTTTTATTTTCTCTTAATAAGCGCCACAGATGGATACATAATGTATCAACAATAATGTATCCGGATCCTTAGTTATGTATCTGGAATATCTAAAAAATATGGGATTTATGTAATTAGAAAAAGAATAGGGACATAAAGTAATTTCACTCTGACACTATGGGATTCTTAAAATTTATACTAAAAATAATGTTAATTTTATCGTATACAAGTTGAAGTAGTTGTTTTTGGGGAAAATTGTATATAATAGCAAACTATTAATTCAAATTAAATGCTATAAATATAGTTTGATTTAATTGTACCCCATATCAAACTGTTGCTATTTCACCTCTCTCCTAGTGAATCTCGCTCGCCACTCTCGTTCTCTCCCTTGCCTCTCTCATTTTTTATACAAACGCAAGTGTATAAAGTGCGTTTGTGTTTATATAAAGTGAGAGAAAATTATATATATACATATATTTTCGTTCCCCTCTCTCCCCTCTCCCAGATCTCTCTCTCTCACTCGCCTCTCTCACTTTATACAAAAAACGCAAATTGTATAAAATGCGTTTGTGTTTGTATAAAGCGAGAGAAAGTTGTATATATACATATATTTTCGTTCCCTCTCTCCCCTCTCCCAGATCTCGCTCGCCACTCCCTCAGATCTCACTCTCTAACTCGCCTCTCTCACATTATACAAAAATGCAAATGTATAAAATGCGTGAAAATTGTATATATACATATATTTTCGTTCCCCTCTCTCCCCTCTCCCAAATCTCGCTCGCTCACTCGCCTCTCTCACTTTATACAATTGATCTTTTTGTATATGTATACCAAATCAGATTATACAACTGCTTTCTTTTGTATATGTATAGTGAATTATACATACTTATGTTTGCTATGGAGCGCAATTATGCAAACTTTGCTATAACATACAAATATAAATTTTGTGTTTGCTATATGTGAAAGTTGCTCTTGTTTTTGCGTCTTCAATCTTGTACATACATCACTTAACACTTAACAGGAAAGAAACCAAGTTGCGATTTTGAGATATGTAGTATTTTATTGTAGTCATATTTTAACGGAAAATGGCCTAAAATATCCTTGAACTATTGGAAATGGTACAAAACTACCCTTCATCTACCTATTGGCTCCTAAATACTCATGGCATACACCTATTGGCTCCCAAATACCCATGTCATCCATCTTTTGGTCCAATATTGACCACTTTTATAATAAATTATCATTTAAACAATTTTTTTTAAATACGTGGAGACCGTCTACTGGATACAATTTGATTACTTAAATTAATTTACAAACTCACACATTATTAAATATACTCTACCTAAATTAACTACAGTTGATCAAAATTAATTAATTACACCCGTCCCAAATTACATGTACCCACCGATTAAAACAAATACACCATTCATTCCCAATATTTCACTTCATCTCCCAACCTTCTTCCCCAATATATTCGCCTACTAACTCGAAAAATACTACCTAAATACACAAATATATCACCAAAAAAAATACCAAAACACTCATGATTTTTTATAGTGATACATGAGTGTATTTAGGTAGTGTTTGTCACGACCCGAAGTACCCCCTAGACGTGAAATGACGCATAGGATCCCGAAATATACTACACAAGCCACTTAGCATAAATCATACAAGATGACAGAGTTTAAGAGTTTAAAAGACAGTTTATATCATAAAGAGTTAGACAAAAATCAAAGCGGAAGTCTAAATAGTCTCAAACTCATCTATTACATCAAGAGTGATTGGGACGTAACCCATGAAGCACATACAATATCTGGAAAGTAAAGACGATAAGAAATAAAAGGTTCGGTCCTCGAAACATGAGGACTCACCAATCTTCAACAACTACTAAAGTGCTCAATGGCCACGAGGATGCATGATCGAAGCGTCGGACCCTACATTTTTAAAGAATGTAGGCAGAAAGTATGCATTAGTACAAAGAATGTGTCAAGTATGATAGCAATGCACAAAAGTTATAAAATCATGCTAAAAGGAATTTTCATGACATGCGAGGACCAAGTTAAAATATAAGATAAGAGGTTAGAAGCATAATCATGATCATGGTCAATGCAAGTAAAAAAATCATCTTTGAACATATATGAGATACTTCTAGAAGTAATCTTAGTTCATTGTTATTGTGGGAGTAGCCTTAACCGATATAGAGACCATGTGAGCTATAACATGGAATTCGGTGTCTACCCCACACTGAAAAAAAGGATGTCCTACCTGCCAAGGTAAGGACCATAACTTCTAGCTTAAGTGGATCCACTAGCTAATGTCTATCTAAGACAAACCTATAGTAACACATAGTTATGGGACATGGGTAATCGCCTTTCGTCCACTCGGTTCTAAGCAAAAAATCCACGGAATAGTCATTAGTCTTAACGTATCTTAACATCCATGATGGGTTTTTGCCACTTGTCTTATCATTAGAGGACATGGGTAATCGCCGCTTGCCTTATCATCCATGGAAGGCACATCAAATAGCCAATCCAAGGTAGTTTCATTAGATTAGCTCCTAAATCTTGATTCAAAGTTTAGTTGAGAAAACTTTTCAACCCTAAGAATCCTTTATGTGAGCAAACATTTTCACATTCATGTATTGAGTAATATGTGAGAAATCCTTTCACAACAACAACATTGATGCTTCACTCTCAAAGTAAATCTTAAATCATTTTCATAAGAACATGCATATCTTCATAAATTCATCCTTCATAGTTCAAAACCCACATTATATCATCATGGTTTAGAAAATATGGGTTAAGCATGACTTCATGAGAATTTAACTTAAAAGCATGTATTTACTTCAATTCATACATAAGAAAACATAAAATAATCAATTGGATCAACATTGAAAAGAACCCATGGCAATTGAATAAAACCCTAATTTGATTGGGGAATCTAACCTTACGAAATTGGAGAATTTAGGAAATGGACGAAAGATCTCCATAGGTGAAGACTATCATACCTTGATGCCAAAAGCTTGTAATTAATGGAGGATTTGGAGACTTGATCTTGACATCCTAGTCTTCTTCTTCTTTCTTAGAGAGAGAAATATTTGAGAGGATGAACTTGATCAACTTTTGGGAATTTGAGAGAATGAATTGAATTGGGTAATTTTGGGGGTAAAAATCATTATATAGGGTTTTGGGTAGAGGGTAAAACGACATAGTTCTAGGTAAAAATATTTAGGAAAAGACCCAAAAGCCCTTCTAAAAATAACTTCCAACCTCCATCGATGGTGGGGACCTACGGTCCGTGGGCCCACCTATGGACCGTCCTGGTCGACGGGTTCAGAAACTTATTTCTTGGACCCTCGACTGACATGACCCATGCACAGACCGTGGGTCAAGCTATGATCCATACATGGCCGCTGTGGGTCCAACTAAAATTTCTTAAGATATATCTGTAACATCTCGCAAATTGAAAGAACTAGAAAGAGCTAGAATTAGAAAGAGTGATTATTGGAAATAATAAAAATCTGGATTTTTTTTTGGTTAAGTTAAGTTAAGTTTGAGTTTTTGGGAAACTTCAAATGATCATAACTCCTAGCTCAGGATGAGTTCGGTGTGTTTCCAGATATCGTAGAAAATATCTTGGAATAATATTTCCAACACCGCCAAGTTTGCGCGATTCCAAGTTCGTATGAGTGAGATATGCCCATTTGAAGTTGGGTTGTTTGAATAAGGAAAGTCCAATCCGGATTTTAGAAAGGCATTATGGTCTTTTCACCACCCAATTAATTAATTCCATTTTTGGTAATTAATTTTGGGTCTAAACTGATTGGATTCAGTTTACGCTTTTGAGAAACAAGTTAGGGTTTTGAGAGATGAGAAAAGAAGAGGAGAAAAGAGGAGAAGGAGTAATGAATCGTCAAGTTCTTAAAGCTAGGCTCGTGGATTTCGTCAAGGGGTGATACCTAAGAGGTATGTGAGGGTTTCATAACGTTGGATTTGTTCACCCACGTGCCAAACATGTTTATTACAGCGTGAATTCATCCTAAAAGAGTTTGAAAGTTGATGTTCTTGAATTGTATTCTTGAATTTGATATCGTTCTTGAATTGGGCTGAATTGAGATGTTTTTGAGATCTTTACATCGAGTTTTAGAGTTGCTTGGAGTTAGGTTCTTGGGTACAGATGCTGGGTATCGGAATCTAAAAAGAATTTGAGAAGAATAGTCGAGTCTAGGCGAATTGGGGCTGGAAAATGAAGAAGGGAAAAGTCGAGCGAGTTTTGGCACGCAAGTTCGCGTCGCGGACTTGCTCCCCAGTGAACAAAAACCTGCTCCGCATCGCAGTTGGGACGTGGACTCCTCTGTCTCAAAATTTAATTTTGCGATTAAATATTCAAATGAAACTCCGCGTCGCGGACTTGTTCCAAGACGATGATTTCTTGATTTTTTTCTCATGTTTAGCTATCTACAAATCATTCCTAAACATCATGAGATCCTTCCTATCACAAATCATAATCCTTGAATCCATTATTCAATTCAAGGAAAGTTAAGAGTCAAGTCAAGAGAAGTTAAGAGTCAAGTCAAGAGAAGTCAAGAGTCAAGTTAAGAGAAGTTCTTAAAGTTTTCCAAAAGTCTTTTACAAACGTTTTAACTTTGTTTTAAGACTTGAATTTTGAGTTGAGTAAAGCGTAAGTTTGATGTGCATTTCTTCAAAAGAGTATATCGGGACTATGTATTCCCAAAGAGTAAATGTTTTCACATTTAAACAAGAAAGGAAACTGAGATTTCCAAAAGAGCCTTTGAGGTAGTTTTTAGTAAAGAGTAAGAGTAAAGTTCATTCTTCAAAGATTATTCGGGAACTAAGTATTCCCAAGAGTTAAGATATTTTCACATTTGAGCAAGAAAGGAAACAGAGATTTCCAAAAGAGCTTTTAAGCTAAGTTTTTGAGTAATTATCTCAAACCAAAGAAAGAGTTTTGTTTTTACAAACATATGAGCTAAAGTATATTTTGGGAGTAGTATTGAGCACCGATATGGGGACGAGTTTGATTTCAGATAACTCACGTCTCCATAAATTATGTAGCTATCATAGGTAGTAAAGGAAGCCTCAATTTTCCGATGTGGATTGAAAGGAAGTTGGGGATGGACATAGACCCTTCCGGTCCTCCGGTCAGTCAAGTGTTGACACCGGATTTGGTTTGACCTTCCTTCTCAATGTCCGGATGAACATGCATTCTTTTCTCTACAGTATGGTAGAGTATGGTAGACTTATAACCAATCCAATCGGAAACCTTAATTCGAGAGATCAAACTCAAGAGAGCCCAGTAGAAAACAGAGAGAGTAGAAGGTAGCAAGCAAGAAGCTAGAAAAAAGGCAAAATAATAAGACACTCGATAAGAAAAAACTGGAATTCGATCTTGGAAATAGGAGAAAAAAGCTCATCATAACCGTGAAAGTCACTCTAAAAAGGCTCCTACTTTTTAGATGATTCCTTAAGATGCTTTTAGCATAGACTAGTGGATCCACTTAGTTAAGCGTTCTATATGACGGCAAAGTATATGACGGTTCTGGCTGCGTGGGCAAGACGTTGTATCATCACTTAGGCTCATAGTGGTGGTTGTCGGTTAGAGAAAGTCCTACAGAAACTATATTACTTTATTATATGAGTAAAATTGAGTTTGTTATTGTATTTTCTTTAACGAACTAAGTTGTTTTCTACTGTTTTAAAGGCTTTCTATACATTGCATGTGTTTTATTGCTTTATATTGAGTTAAGTTATTCAGGAGTTTAGTAAAGCCAAGGTAAGTGTTTCTTTTAGATTCTTTTTAAACTTAAGTTATGTTTAGCATTCCAACTCGCATACTCGTACATTCAATGTACTGATGCCAATTGGCATGCATCTTATTTTGATGCAGACGAAGGTAATCAGGATCAGTATCCAGCGCTTCGTTGATCCAGTTGAGCAATCAGATTCTTGTGGTGAGCCTCCTTGCTTTTCGGAGGATCCATTTTTATTGCTTTTCAGTATTTAGTTCATTAGGATGTCGTGGATCTTGTCCCAACATTCATCTCAGTTATTAGAGGCATCATAGATAGACAATCGGTTAGTTCATTTGTTTTTATCTTGTTACTGACTTATATTCAGTTTTGAGTTGCCACTTTGGCTAAGTTAAATGTTTATTTCTAAAACATTATGAGTTAAGTTTGAGACAGTTGAGTTATCTTGCATTTGAGTTCTTTTCTTAATGCTTAAAGTCTTTCGCTGAGTAAGTAAGCCAGGCCAAGGGTTCTCTTGGGATCAACAATGGTTCTCGAGTGCCAGCCACCCCTAGGGTGTAGGCTCGGGGCGTGACAATCTCCAAGCCTGAGACTCACCTATGAGACATAAATACGACTCGTACATTGAATGACGCACCATCCTGTTGAACCGTATAAAAGTACCGGGACTTGACACTTTTAGGAATTTCTGAACTCACCACCCACAGCCCCACCTACGTCCTGTATGCCAGTCCCCGGACCGTCTGTGGTTCCGTTGGTACTGACACCAGTTTTAGAAAAAACTTTAATTTTTCATCTTTTCAAATATGAGGTGTTATAGTATTTTTTGAAATTGTAAGCGAATATATTGGGGAAGTTATGTTGGAAGATGAAGTGAAATGTTGGGAATGAAGAGTGTATTTATTTTTATCAGTGGGGTAAATATGATTTGGGGTGGGTTTAGTTAATTGAGTCGGGTATAGTTAACTTGAGTTGAGTACTGTAATCAATTTGGGTCCGGTATAATTAGTAATGGGTGAGTTTGTAAATTAATTTTAGTAATTAAATTGTAACCAATAGATGGTTGCCAGGTATTTTAAAAAGATATTTAAATGATAATCCACTATAAAAGTGGTCAATATTGGACTCAAAGGTGGATGTAAGGGTATTTGGGAGCCAATAGGTGGATGTCAGGGGTATTTGGGAGCCAATAGGTGGATGTCAGGGGTATTTGGGAGCCAATAGGTGGATGGAGGATAGTTTTGTACCATTTACGATAGTTCGAGGATATTTTAGGCCCTTTTCCGTTTAGAAAAAAAAAATCTTTATCACTTTTTCTATAATTTTTTTTTGTTATTCTAGAATTTACAAAAGAAAAAATATATTCTAGAAACTAGATAAAAAAAGTCATTAGATTTTCAAAGAACTACATACAGTGGAGACCCCCTCCTTGCCCTGCCCAATAGATTTGGACTCGGCATGCTCTGTCCTATAAGGTCAAAACTCACTCTTACCCCACATCTATCCTACCCCATTGCAGCCCCTATATTACTTATACTATAAATAGAAAGTCTCTAAGATAAAATTTAGATTACGAAATTGTCCTGATAAATTTAATATACAATTTTGTCCTTACCTTATAAATCTCTTTTCTAAACTTTTTGCATAAAAAACAACCACATGCAAATCTTTTACTTTACAAATCCATAAATATATCTTGTTGTAAAACTAAAGCAAAATAAGAAAAGAAATATAGAAGATGAGAGCAATAGAAATAGGGAGACAATAGATGAGAACTTTTTTTATTCTTCCAAGTATTCGAGTGTATACAATATGAAACCTTTTGTCTTTATTTATAGTATAACATAGAGGTAAACAAAATGTTAGTTATAAATATAACATTAATCATGAATATAAAGGAGGAGGTTATGGAGGTGTAAGGTTTCAAGAATGATGGTCATAAAGGTGGAGGTTATTCATAATGGAGGAAAGTAATGGAGATAATTAGTAAAAGTAACTTCTTGGTGTAGTAGGCATCCACAATATAATATTTTATAATACTCCCCCTTGGATGTCCATAGATAATGTGCCTCGTTAAAGCTTTACTAGGAAAAATCTTGTGGAAAAATTCTAGTGAAGAAAAAAGAGTACACATATTTTTTAATATGCATTATTTGTTGCCTCATTAAAAATCTTGCCAGGAAAATCTAGTGGAACAAAACCTCAGTCAAGGAAAAAAGAGTACTACGCATATTATACCCCCGATCAAAATACCACTTAATTTCTTGTGATGATGTCATCCAATCTTATATACCAGCTTCTCAAATATTGATATTGATACTGTTCTTCTGATCAAATTACATTCACAAAGATGTTGCATTCTTAAACTCATCCTGATATATCATTTTCTGGTTTCATCAATATGATGAGGCTTTGAACTTAGCCAAATACATTCTTAAAAATCACTCTATTCATGACCTTGCAATTACATGTAAATTGCTCATTCAACTTGTTCATAATAACAATCATATTATGGACACTTTCATTTGCAATTGATTGTCTTGTAGAATAACTTGATATAACTTCAATGTGATACTATTTTCTGTAGATTAAATAACCTTCTTGCATTTTGTATAGCCAATAATTCATTGACAATATTGTTTAGAGATAATAAATTTATACCAATTTGATATCAATCAAATATCTCGAAGTGAATTATCTCTTGCATGCACATTAATAAAAATATTATCTCATGGATAATAATAGTAGGATAAATAAGTGTATTCATTGCAACAAGACATAGTACTGCAAACCATTTTCATAAAATCAAATTTGATCTTTCTTTATGTTAAGCGATCTCACAATCATTGAGGTACTATTCAATGGAATCACTTAAAAAAAAATTAAATCTTTCAAAGATTTTTCATAGAACCTTCACTGTCTAGCTAGACATGACAACAGTTTAATCATACATATTCTAGTATTTCATCTATTTCCAGATTGAAAGAAACATCATTGCATCCATCACGGAAGAACATATCTCCGTATAATAATGTCAGGACTTTTGTGAAAAAAAATATGTTGCAAGACACAAGCCGTACTTTAAATATTACGATTATACTTTGGCACATTTGTACCGCACTGACATTATACCTTAAGCTATGGACTATAATTTCAAAACATCACTTACAAGTAAAATAAAATATACGTATTTTACTGGTCAATTATTTATCTGTCCACATTATTTGACAAATTTAAACTAAAGATCTTCATTACCATTTATAATATTTAGCACCACATTATATCAAAGCTACCTTCGACAGTCATTTTAATATCAGTTATATTACAACATAACTTATCAAGATATCTTCATTTTTCATCATTTTCAGGTACCTGAACCTTTGACAAGGTTTTATGAAGTGTTATGTCATGGTTCTCTTTTAAAACACTTGCCTCATTATCATGATCATTTTGATAATTTGCTCCTCTCCTTCCTCAAGAAGTTTTATGTTTGGAATCGATTGGTCAATCACTTTTCTGGTGTACCATAGTCTCTGTCCTCCAAGGACCATTTATATGAGCATTTGGATCTTAATTAAAATATTGGCTCAGCATATACATCTGACAAATGAATTATCTCTTGAACTTCAAGTTCACATTTTTTAAAGAGGATCTAGATAATTCACCCCACACATAATTTTCAGCTGCTAATCATATCTCCCCCTAATGTTAGGAAATCTACCATTTACCCCAATCTCATTTGGAGATCTATCTTTGTGCGTGGTGGATCAATAGAATCATATGTGCGCACATCAAATTTTTAGATGGAAATTATTTGGTTCCCGACCCTGAACCAATTGTGATGGAAGAACCTAATTATCTTAATGCATACATGTTAAATAAACTCATCTCATAGAAAATTTTATTTGAGAGTTTTGTTCTCATAATCAATGGTGTAGCTATAATTGGAGGCATACAATTTTCCAAACCAACCAATATTATCAACATATTTTTATAGTTTTGAACTGTACTCTTAATTTAACAATTCGAATAAATAACCTTACAAAATATAATTTGTAAGTTGATAGCAAATGCACATGTGACCATACCATATATGCATCCATTAAATCATAATAGTAAGCAGTCCACGTGGTATATGAACAGACCCATATTCACCTTTTTATATGTTTCAAATAATTTCAGGGGATACAATCCCAACCTTAGCTGGTACAATGATCATTTTATCATGAGAACATGCAACACAAGAGAATTCTTGAAGAATCTTTTATTTCTTCAACATAGAGCCACGTGAATTTTCAATTTCTTTTGCATTACATTTGAACCAGAATGACCAACTAGTTATGCCAACTGATATTTGTTCTGGTAAACTTTTAGTTTACTTTTGTATGTGATTCCATCATCATGTCCTTATTTGTATACAACAAACAAGAGAAGAAGGTGGGTAAACTTTTATGTAAATATTTATAACCCGCTTCAATTATAGTAATTTGAAGATATTTAATCTTTACAATCACAATATACTAATTTTTCTTTTCAATTCCCTGAAACTTATAAAGTTTCTTTTGAGACTTACTACAACCCCAATATTATGAACAATTTCATTTCCTTGAATAGTGCTGGAAAGACATAATTTTTTTTAAATAGTATTCTTTATTGATTAAGTGATACAGTAGAAAACAAATACTTATAACTAACAATTGTAAGGTTAGAGTCCTATTTTAGGAAGGAGTATATATTGTTATAAATGTATATTATGTAAATCAATTTTATTCTATGAAAGAATATATTTTTTGTTTACTATACAATTATAATTTTATCTAACATCCCCGCTCAAATTGATATATATAATCATAGAGTAGAAATTTGGAGATAAGTTATTGATGTGGTGCTCGTTTCATCGCCTTTATACATAAATTGGAAAGGTGATCATGAGAAGAAATGTGTTGTAGAGTGATGACACAATTGGTAACCAATTCTCGAATGTAATGACAGTCCACCTCTATATGCTTTGTGTTTTCGTGTTGCACCAGATTTGTGGCTATTTTAATCACACTAGTGTTATCAATATGTAACACTGTGGGAGATGTAATAGTGACACCAAGATTAGATAATAGCCATTGTAGCCAAAAAAAATTGTACTTGCTGCCGACATAGCACGATACTCAGCCTCCACAGATTATTTAGATGTACATGATTGTTTCTTATATTTCCAAGATATCATGGATGTGCCAAGAAATATGCACCAGCAGTAACAAAGCGATGTGAATCGGGACAACCAACCCAATTTGCATCAATATATCCTTCAAAATGTATAGAAGAATTATAATGAAAAAGAACACCTTGACTTATAGAACCACGAACATATCGAATGACATTAAGTAATGCAGTGTGATATATACAACAAGGATTAGCCACAAACTGACTTACAACTTGTAAGAGATGTCTAGCCTTGTCATAGTGAGATAAACTAATGATCTCACCAACTGCCGGTATAATGTTGGATCATTGAACAGTTCCCCATCAACCTCCTTGTACTTCGTATTAATCTCCATCAGGTGTACACAACCTTGTCATCTATAAGACCAACCCTTCCAACAAGATTACTAACATACTTTTGTTGTGTAAGCATGATCCCAGTTGGCAAGTATAGTACTTCAAGTCCAAGAAAGTATGTGAGTCATCCCAAGTCCTTCATCGTAAATGAGATGTGCAAGAATTTTTTCAACTTAGTAATATTCTCTGGATCATTTCTTGTGATAATGATCTCATCAACATAGATGAGAAGTATTGTGATACTTACTTGAGAAGTAGAAGAAACATGGAATAATCTCAAGAACTCTGAGAAAATCCCATAGTTTGAATCGTGGATTAAAATTTATCAAATCAAGCTTTGGGAGCCTATTTTAAGCCATAAAGAGATTTTTGAAGACTACAAACAACATTTAGTCTTGGTAGAACACATCCAGGTGGTAGTTTCATAAACACAACTTCTTTTAGATCACCGTAAAGAAACACATTTTTCACATCCATATGATATAAGGTACAACATCTCATTGAAGCCATATCCAATAATGTATGTACCGTTGTCATCTTAGCAACAAGTGCAAAAGTCTCTTCATAATCTACCCATACTCCTTTTTGTACCTTTGAGCAATCAATCGAGATTTGTAGCGATCAATTGTATCATTTACCTTAAGTTTAATGGAATACACCCACTTACATTCAATGCACGAAGCTCTCCAACATTGACTCTTTCCAACAAGTTTGTGTAGAAGCCTAAGAGTAAGATGTAGGTACGTCAATAGAATGTAGTATGGTATACATGGCATAATACTCACCAAATTTCTCTGGAGAGTAATCGATCCATTCAGGAGCATGGCATTCTATCCTACTAGATAAGTGTGGTGGAGTAACTGATGAGATGATTCCTCTTCTGAAGATGAGGATGAGGATGTAAAGTCAATACCTGAAGGACAAAAGGGCTGGTGATCATCATTATCATAGTTCATGGGCTGCTCCGGAGGATCAGTAACTACCACATCATCATCAAACTTGTACAAGAAAATAGATTTTGAAGCATGTTTAGAATTGTGTTTTTAAGAAAATTGACCCTAAAAAGATAACATGATTGGATACACAAAGTTGACAACGAGATGCATTATAACAGAGATATCTCTTTTGTGTGTTGTGTAGCCCATAAAAATACATTGTGATGCTTTTGTTGAAAACTTTTGTCATTCATGCGTTGGAAGATGGACAAATCCAACACAACCAAAAACTCGCAAGTGGGAATAATCAAGCTTCTTATGAAATAATTTGAAGTACGGTGTCTCCTTGGCAATGATTGGGGAAGTTTGTCTATTAATCAAATAGACGGAAGTATGTACTACTTCAGGCCAAAAACTCCTAGGCATATTAGATGTACCGCCAATGAAGTTTTCAAAACATGTTGATTCTTCCTTTTACGACTCCATTTTGTTTCGGAGTATGAGGAAAAATGTGTTGGGAAAAAATTCCTTTGTTTTTGAAAAACTCAAGAAGATTAGTCTTAGTGTACTCTCCTCCAGAATCAGAATGAAATATTTTTATAGTTTTATGAAATTGTGTATAAACATACTCAACAAATTTATAATAAGAGTCGTAACTTCATATTTATTGCAAATAAAAAAACCATGTGTAATGAGATACATGTTCAATAAATAAGATAAAGTACTTATATTTCATCCTTGATATAATAGGAGAAGAACCCCAAACATCACTATGCACTAAATCAAACAGATCTTCATACGAAGATGTAGTGCATGGAAAATGGAGCTTGTGACTTTTCGAACAAGCATAATAAGAACATGTCAGAGGGAGACAAGAATGAATGCCATATGTATCTGAAAGACGTGATTCGAGCATGTGATGAAATCGAGAGAAATGAGGATGACCCATCTTATTATGCCAAAGAGTGAGCAACTTATTCGAGCGAGTAACATCTGTGGCAGAAACTAAAAGAAAACAATGACGCAAATGACGATGAACCGAATCTAGAAGAAATATTCTGCCAACTTTACTCCCTTGACCATGGTCATTCCGATTTTCAGATTCTGAGCAACACAATCATTGGGTGAGAAATTTTACAACACAATTTTGATCAACTAGCTTACCTACTAAAACCAATTAGCCTTTAAATATGATACATAAAGAACATTAGACAAATTTCCAACATAACCAATACTCGAAGTGGATAATGTATGCCCGTTTTCCGTACGAATAACATGTTTAGAAATATCATCATACAATGAAGAAAATTGGGACAAATCTCCAGTCATATAATTGGAAGCACCTGAATCTAGATGCCAAGTAGATTTAATAGTATTACTTGTACCCGAGGATGCCGAGAGTGCACTTGATATGGCTCCGAGAAGGACAACTTCTATAGAATCTCGGATATGCCTTTCAAGATCATGTACAACATGAAAGGAACTAGATGGTTTAGTGACGTCTGTCTAGTATGTTTTACGACTAGGTATCGAACGATTTGGACGATGACGACAATCCGAAATACGATGGCTAGTAATCTTGCAATAAGCATAAAACTTGTTCTTCTTAGGACAATTGAATGCTATGTGTCAAAGTCATGGTATTCATAGCGCTGGACATTTCTCTTAGTATTTCCAGTTGAAGCAACAATGGGTAATGGCATAGATTCCATGGAAGTCTGAGTTCCAAGCATGGTCTCTTCACACAAGACGACTGTCAACACAACATCAAGAGCAAGTGTGAATTCTCTGTTAAAAAAGATTCCATGAATCAACTCGGATTTAGGCCAAAGTTTCATCAAGATCTGTGCCATCCTTCTCTTTTGTCGTTCTGCCAACATATCCTTGAGCCCTTTTGTAGACATATTTGTCTCAAAAATTTGATCTTGTTTTGACCAGAGCAACTGCATGCTAGCGTAAAAGGAGTGATTTTTTTCCCCATGTGTATATTCGGCAATATTGCATTCCACTTCAAACTCTCAGGCTGGATTGCTTTGTTGGTAGACATTACACATTACGTAGATGGAGCCACATCTCTGATGAAAAATTAAATAATCTAAGTCCCAAAGCGATATCGACATGTACAAAATTCAGCATCGAAGCGATTACGTTTGCATTATTCAATTTCCAGGTATCCAACTGCTTTGAGTCTATTGGCAGACGAGCAGAACCTCATCTTAATCAGATTTAGGTTTAAGGATTAAAATATTTGAAACTTTTCGGTAATGGGATCAAAATAAATTATTTCATCGTGAAAGGCAAAACAATTCCACTTGTCTTCACTATTGTCATCTTCACAAAATAGACTTACCCTATAGTGAGTTCTTCAATTCAATGTAACCCCATCATAAAAGGAGAATGTGTCATAAGGGAATTCGACTTGCCTCCAATTTTTGTCTCCAAGACTCGCAACTATAACAAACTCATCATTTTTATGTAGAGTCAGATGACTAATCATAAGCATATCTCTGTAAACATTCTTGGAGGAATCAAAAAAAAATCCACCCCTTGTACCATAGTCGTCCAAGTTCAGGTCGTCAAGCTCAAGCTCAAACACTTTGGTGTAAAATCGGGTGGCGGGATTCCAAAAATACACATGTTTGCCAATATTAATCAATAAAAGACCATGACAAGACCCTATAACATTCATAGTTCTCTATAACTCTCATGATCAATATGCATTATCAAGAAAGAAACGTTGAGCTCTTCCAAAGTGAGATATTGATTTATGAATCGAATGGAGCTCGTTAATTATAAATATTCTTTAAATGTCATCAAACAATTTCTCTTTCTCAGTGTTGATTATTGGAGAGCTCGAATTTTGGGTTTGAAATCCATAAACACCGTGACTTTGAAACACACTTGAATCGTAAAAGAGATTACACGGGTAAATATGAGAGAATAACATAGTAATTTCATAAGGTAGATATGCTATTAGGTAATTTGGTATTTCAAGTGAATGTTTGTTTCTTTTGTTTCCCATAGTGGAAGGAAGGGCTACGTTAAAATTAAAACCTAGGGTCAACTTAAATAGGGAGTGACATTTTTTTTTACTTTTATTTCTATTAATATTTAATCCATTTAGAATTCAAAAAGGAAATAAATATAATAGACCAAATAGTAGTTAAGTTGAAGAAGGAAAGAATATACCTTTTAAGTTACCATGTTTGAGTTTTTTCTTTTTGCCTTGTTCCTTGAAAAGAACTAATAATTTACCGTAATTAATATATATTTTTATCTAAGAAAAAATTACAAAGCATTCATATTTATTGAAGGAAAAAGATTATGGACTCTTATAACTATTTTCTTCTCATTCAACAAAAATCTAAATAGATATGACTTTTAATATTTTTTTAAAAAATAGATGAGTTGCTTATAAAGATTACTAAGTATCCCATAATTTATTTTGATCCCATTACGAAAAAGTTTGACATATTTTTTAATCATGAATCCTCCATTCCAAAGTCCCCTCAGTGCTAAGTAAATCCCAACGGAAAAGACATAATCATATTCATATCAAATACTTGGAAAGGCACAATTAAACTACCAATTCAATTATAAGTCCTCATAGAGGAGCTCCTTTCAAACAATGATTTCATAAACTTTCATATTAGACACTTACATTTCTAAGTATCTAAAACATGATATCATTCATATGTGAGAAAACCTTTCACAAATTATTGATACTGATCTTCAAAGCATGATCCATTGTTCATAAATAATCCTTTTCATAAAACATGCATAACTTTCATAATCATAATTCATAACTTCATAAGCTTTGTTCATAAGTCCATAGTCATAATCAAGCAAGAAGCATGGGTCCGTACGAAATCAATTGAAAACCATGTAATTGAATCAAATCATGCATAATAAGATTGAAATTAAACAACTGGATCATAAAAAGAGGACCCAAGGAGATTTACATGAAACCCTAATGAAATTGGGTGGAATCAATTTAGGAGATGGAGATTCTTTTGGGACTCAATGGATGAAAGGGATCCATTGGTGAATTCTCACATACCTTGATATCAAAGCCTAGCAAAGTAAAAGAAGGAGAATACTTTGAAGCTTAAAACCCTAACTCTTCTTTCTTGAGCTTGAGAGAGAATTGGAGAGGATGAACTTAGATGGGAATTGGAGTTTTGAGAGAATGAGAGGGTTTGGGTAGTTTTAGTAATTGAAAATCAATTAAAGGACTTAAAAATAGGCAAGAAACGACGTAGTATAGGCATTAAATGCATGAGAAAAGACCCAAATATCCTTAAGAAATAATTATCAAACAAACCTATGATGGGGGGTCTACGAACCGTAGGGCGGACTATTATATGTTCTGTTAAATCGTAGATCCTTGACTAGAGCTTGAAAATCTGAACAAATTCTAAGATTTAGTCTTACGGCTCGTCATCTGGTCTATAGTCCATAGACCTTACACGTAAACCTCACATTACCAAAAATTACCTAAGTCCAATCATCGTTCCACGAGACCCTTCTACGACTCGTAACCAAGACTAAAACTCGTAGTCCTAAACCAGAAATCACTTGTCCTTCAATGTACCTAAGTGGAGAACCATCCTACAGATGCCACTTATGACCCGTAGTCCATTTGACCACTCGTCCTGTTAAATCATATCTCATCATCAGAGACTTGACATTTTTCCAAAATTCATACCAATGTATATGAGACTTAACCTATGACCCGTAGAACACCCTGCAACTTGTAGGTCAAGTCGTAGCACCAGACTCCTGCAACTTTTTTTAGAACTTTTGCAACTCAAACTCAACTTTTGATTTCTGAGGTATTACAATACCTCCCCTTTGGCAACATTCGTCCTCGAATGGGACTAAAGTTAGCATGAATAGAGTCAGGAGATAGATCTAACAACTTAGTATGAATTCAAATCTCATCAAAATGCACATAAACAAAGAGAAATTCACTCCAAGCTAAATCATAATATCAAAAAGGTAAGTGTTTCATAAATATGCATGCATATGAAAACTTGACAATGACTAAAATGTATGAATCTAAAAGAATGAACCATGAGGAGCTAATACCTCAAGCTAAAGCAGGAGTGGAAGGAAAGAGATGAGGGTGCTTGGTCACCATGTCGCCTTCAGTTTCCCAAGTAGAACCCTCAACTAATTGATTCCTCCAAAGAACTTTTACGGCAACAACTTCTTTATTTCTCAACTTCCGAACTTGACGGTCTAAAATCTCTATCGGAACCTCTTCATATGAAAGACTTTCCTTAACTCTCAAACTTTCCAATGGCACGATAGACGTCAAATCTCCAACACACCTTCTCAACAAGGAGCTATGAAATACTCGATGTACCGATGCTAAATCATTAGGTAACTCTAATTCATAAGCAACCTTACCAATTAGTCTCAAAATCTAATATGGGGCCACATGATGGGTACTAATCTTCCCTTTCTTTCAAAATCTCATCACACCCTTCATTGGTGAGATTTTTTTAAGTAAACCCAATCATCAATGTTAAATTCAAGCTCTCTTCTTCTAACATCAACATAAGACTTTTATCGACTTTGAGCCATTTTCAACCTCTCTCGAATATGTCAAACCTTTTCCATACCCTCATGCACTAACTCGGGATGCATCAAGGCCACCTTATCAACTTCAACCAACCAATAGGAGATCTACACCTCTTACCATATAGAGCTTCAAACGGTGCCATCCCAATACTAGAATGATAGCTATTATTAAAACAAAACTCAATCAAAGGCAAATGATCATCCCAATTACCCTTGAAATCAATCACACAAGCTCTCAACATATCTTCCAAAGTCTGAATAGTACGCTCGACTTTCCCATCAATCTGAGGATAAAAAGTCGTGCTAATCTTCACTTGGGTACCAAGACCTTTCTTAAATGACCTCCTAAGCTAAGATGTAAATTGAGTACCACAATCAGAGATAATGGATAAAGGCACTCCATGCAACCTTACCATTTCCCGAGTATAAAGCTTGACATACTCTTCAGCTAAAAATGAAGTCTTTATGGAAATAAAGTGAGTCGACTTCGTCGTTCTGTCCACAATAACCCAAACTGAATCAAACTGACAACATGTACGAGATAAACCCATGATAAAGTTCATATTCAAATCTTCCCACTTCCACGTAAAAAATGCTAATGTCTTGAGCCAAACCACCAAGTTTTTGATGCTCAACTTTCACTTGTTAACAATTCGGACACTTAGCCACAATCTCCACAATATCTTTTTTCATCCCATTCTACCAATAGACCTCCCGCAAATTGCGGTACATCTTGGTAGCTCTCGGGTTAATAGAATATCGAGAACTGTGAGTTTCTGTCAAAATATGATTCCTCAACTCCTCAATATTTAGAACACACAACTGATCTTGGTATGTAAGAACACCATCTCCCCCTGAGGAGAAAGCCTCAATGACTTTTTTGGAAGCCGACTTATTCAAATCAACTAATACTGGATCAAGATCTTACTTAGCCTTCACATCTGATATAAGAGATGATTCCAAACCATTTTGAACAATCACACCACCCTCATTGGAATCGACCAAGCGAACACCTAATCGGGTCAATCTATGAATATTACTAGCTAGCTTTTTCTTACCATCCTCAACCTGAGCAACACTACCCATTGATAATCGGCTAAGAGCGTTCGCCACCATGTTTGCTTTATCGGGATGATAAAAGGCACTCATGTCGTAATCTTTCAATAACTTAAGTCACCTTCTTTGGCGAAAATTCAAGTCTTTTTGAGTGAACACATACTTCAAGATCTTATGGTCGATAAACACATCTACATGAACACCATATATGTAATATATCCAAATATTTATGGCAAACACTACCGCCACTAACTCTAAATCATGAGTCGAATAAATCTTTTCATGCACCTTCAATTGCCTTGAAGCATAAGCAATGACTTTCCCATGTTGTATCAAAACACAACCAAGACCAATCCGTGAAGCATCACATTATACCATAAAAAACATCTAATCCTTTCGGTAATGTCAATATAGGAGTTGAAGTGATTCTATCCTTCCACTATTGGAAACATTTCTCACAATCTTCCGATCATAGGAATTTCACCTTCTTTTGAGTTAATATCGTCAAAGATGAAGCAATAGAGGAAAATCCTTCCACAAACCTTTTATAGTAACTGAACAAACCCAAGAAACTCCGAATATCTAAAGTAGCCAAAGGTCTAGGACAATTTATAACCCTTTCGGTCTTCTTAGGATCAACTTGAATACCTTCACCGAAGACAATATGGCCAAGAAAAGCAACATAACTCAACCAAGACTCACATTTATTAAACTTAGTATACATTTCCAGATCCTTGAGAATTTGCAACACAATCCTTAATTCTCAACATGCTCATCCTCACTCCGAGAGTAAATCAAAATATCATCAATAAACACTATCATGAGCATGCCAAGATATTGCTGGAAGACCATATTCATCAAGTCCATGAACGTCGCTAGGGCATTGGTCAAACCAAAAGACATTACCAAAAACTCATAATGACCATAACGAGTTTAAAAATCCGTCTTCGAAATGTCATGTTCCTTTACCCTCAATTGGTGATAACCCGACCGAAGGTCAATCTTGGAGAAGAAACTCCCATCAATCCTTGGAATAGGATACTTATTCTTTATTATGCCTTGTACAATTACTGATAGTCAATGCACATTCAGAGGGAACCATCCTTCTTTCAAAAAACAATACTGGAGCACCCCCCATGGAGAGATACTCAGTCTAATAAAACCCTTATCCAACAAATCTTTCAACTGATCCTTTAATTCCTTAACTTCTGTTGGGGCCATATGGTAAGAATGAATAGACATAGGTTGCATATCTGGGAGAAGGTCAATAATGAAGTCTATTTCCTTTTGGGGAGGCATACCGGAAGATCATCTCGAAAAACTTTTGAAACCCATTTACAATCGACACTGACTCAAGAGTAGGGTTTTTGGAATTTGTATCCCTTACCCTAATAAGATGATAAATGCAACCCTTAGAAATCATTTTCCTATCCTTTAGGAAAGATATAAACTAAGCCTTAGGAACAAGTTTTCCCCCTTCCATTCTAAGATAGGTTTGTGAGAAACCTGAAATGTGACCAATCAGGTCCTACAATATATAAAAGCATAGCAAAAATGAAGCTAAGCCGTCCTAAGAATAACATCAAAATCCAAGCCATCCCGAGAATAACATCAAAATCTAACATATCAAACTCTACAAGATCCACATGAGTGACTCTATGAGAAATAGAATTAGGGAAATTTCTATAACTCATTTAGCAACAATAGAATCACCAACCGGTGTGGAGACATACAAAGGATTAGAAAGGATTTTAGGACCAACATCAAATCTCATGGCCACATAAGGAGTAACAAATGACAATGTAGCACTCAAATCAAGCAAAGCATAAACATCAAAATGAAAGACTTTCAATATACCGGTCACAACATATGTAGAACCCTCATGATCCTGTTGAGTCTGAAGTGCATAAAACCTATCATGACGAGGAGCACCCAAACCAAATTCACTAGGTTGAGCTTGCCTACAATCATTTCCCTTATTAGCTTGCAACAGACAATTTATCATCTTGTGGCCACTCTTCCCACAATCGAAGCAATCATTCATGACGACTAAGCATTTTCCCGAGTGACTCTTGCCACACTTTTGACAAGCGGGAATAGAAGATCCACTACCATTACCTCCTCAAGGCTTAGAGTTAAAAACCCTATCTTTATTAAACTTAGGAGCCGAATCATTAGAAGAACCTTGACCAAAAAACTTTTGCCGGAATCAAAAACAACCATGTCCACCAAATCTAGAATTAGTGTAACACCTCAGAAATTGGAAGGTCGGATTGGAAAGGAAAAATTAAGTTTTGGCACTAAGGCAGTGGTCTATGAGTTCTATCTACGGACTGTATGAAGTTCTACAGATCGTAGGAAGAAAGTCATAGAACTCTGTTTAAGTTTTGGAAATTTCAAGTCTCGGATTATGGTCTACAGATGAACAAGATGTATTGTAGGGTGCTTTATGGACCATAGGAGGGGTTCGTAGAAGTGATCCAGACTTAGTGAGATTTTGGACTCAAAATTGGGTTCTACGGAAGGGGTCTATGAACTGTAGAAAAGACAACAACCCATAGGAAGGTTTCATGGAAGTTGGCTGGATTTTGGGTTCTAGTAATTGGTTTTACGGTTGACCAGTACATTTCGTATAAAGTCTTACGGACCTTAGGTCCAACCATGGGGTCTTTCGGCAGATTTTAATTAAGGGTGTTTTGGTCTTTTTCTACCCAGTTAACCCATGAACTATGTTGTTTTGGACCTATAACTACCCTATAACGGTTTTTACTCTTTTAAAACCCAACCCATTCCCCTCATTCACTCAATTCTCAAAAAATCTCTCAAGTCTTTTTCTCCAAAATTCTCTCTCAAGCTTCAAGGTGAAGAACTAGAGTTTCAAGCTTCAAAGTCTCATTCTCCATTGCTTTTAGGCTTTGATTATCAAGGTATGTGAAAATTCACCAATGTATTCCTTTAATCCATTGGGTCCCAAAAGTATCTCAATCTCCTAAAATTGAATTCACCCAATTTCATTTGAGTTTCATGCAAATCTCCATGGGTCCTATTTATTATGATTCAATTGTTTAATTTCAATCTAATTATGCATGATTTGATTTAATTACATTTTTTTCAATTGATTTCATATGGACCCATGTTTTTTACTTGATTATGACTATGAACCTATGAAAAAGCTTATGAAATGAAAGTTATGCATGTTTTATGAAAATGATGTTTTATGAACTGTGAATGGTTTTGAGATAAGTATAAATGATTTGTGAAAGGTTTTCTCACATATGAATGAAATCATGATTTAGATGCTTAGAAAGGTAAGTGTCTAATATGAAAGTTTATGAAATCATGGTGGAAAGGAGCTACTTTATGATATGAAGTTATGATTAGATTGGTAGTTTAATTGTGTCTTTCCAAGTATTTTTCTATGAATATGATTTTGTCTTTTCGGTTGGTATTAACTTAGCACCGAGAGGACTTTGGAATAGAAGCCTACTTTTAGTAGAGGTCTGGTCTTTAGTAGAAATTCCCTTATCCCAAACTACGTGCCCTTGTAGGATTGTCTTAAATGACCTAGCTAGTGGGTCCACAATAGCAATTATGAATGAATGTGACAAAATCTACCTTGGCAAATAGATTCCCCTTTTCAATGTGAGGGTCATACCAGATTCCATGTTATAGCTCACATCATCTTATTATCGGTTAATGGCAAATGTCCGATAAATGAACTATATTTTCTTTAAAGGTTTTACCAATAAGCTGGTAGAACAATTCAAGCAAGCCACCAGTGGGAGGAGGGGGCGTCAGAACCTATATTATGAGACAATATAGGCACAAGTATGTATTAGTACATTGAATGTACTAAGTATGAAGAAATACATAAAAACATAGGCATGATCTTATGAGGACTTTAAACATGATATGTATGACCAAGTTAAAACATAGTAAAATGCCTTTAAAGAATATATGAGTCATAATCAAGGTCAATACATACTTACAACATAAGGAAAGCTTTCATCAAACCTTTGAAGAAACATAGTTCATTTGTGGAATATTTACTGTTAACAGACAATAAGACCATGTGAGCTATAACATGGAATCTGGCATGAACCTCACACCAAAAAGGGAAATATACTTGCCAAGGTAGACTCTGTCACATTCATTCATAATTGCTATTGTGGATCCACTAGCTAGGTTATTTAAGACAATCCTACGGGAGTACGTAGTTTGGGACAAGGAAATTGCTTCTAAAGACTAAACATCTACTAGCAGTAGGGCCTCCATTCCAAAGTCCTTTAGATTCTAAGTAAATCTCAATGGAAAAGACATAATCATATTCATATCAAAATACTTGTAAAGACACAATTAAACTACCAATCAAATCATAAGTCATCATAAATTAACTCCTTCCAAACCATAATTTCATAAAGTTTATTATCAAACACTTATCTTTCCAAGCATCTAAATAATGAATTCATTCATATGTAATAAAACCTTTCACAAATTATTTATACCTATATTAAAAGCATCCATTGTTCATAAGTCATCCTTTTCATAAAACATGCTTAGCTTTCATAATCATAATTCATAACTTCATAAGCTTTGCTCATAAGTCCATAGTCATAATCAAGTAAAAAACATGAGTCCATACAAAATCAATTAAAACCAATGTAATTGAATCAAATCATGCATAAAAAGATTGAAATTAAACAATTGAATCATAACAAATAGGACCCATGGAGATTTGCATAAAACCCTTATGAAATTGGATGAAATCAAAATAGGAGATTGAGATTTTTTTGGGGCCCAATGAATGAAAGAGGTCCATTGGTGAATTCTCACATACCTTGATATCAAAGCCTAGCAAAGCAAGAGAAGGAGAATACCTTGAAGCTTGAAACACTAACTTTTCCTCCTTGAGCTTGAGAGAGAATTGGAGAGCATGAACTTAGATGATAATTGGGGTTTTGAGAGAATGAGAGGGTTTGGGTAGTTTTACGAATTGAAATCACTTATAGGACTTAGATTTAGGCTAGAAAGGACATAGTATAGGCATTAAATTCATGGGAAACTCAAATACCTTTAAAAATAACTATCAGACAGACCTATGGTTGGGGGTCTACGATCCGTATAGAGGACAATGTTTCGTTATGTTAAACGATAAATCCTCTACTGGAGATTGAAATTCTGAGCAAATCCTTTGAGTGACTCCTACGACTCGCCATCTGGTATACATTATGTAGACCTTACGCATAGACCTCTGTAATTTCCATTGTGGTCATTTCTGTGTTTTTGTATGCTTTTACTATTTCCCCCCTTTGTGTAGCTTCCTTAAAGCTTTTGTGTTGTGCTGGGATGGGTGATATACTTCTCTAGGTAATCGGTTGAGTTTAGTGTGATTTTTTCAGTTTTGGTGCCCTAATGCTTAAAGAGTTGACTTTAGTCAACATCCAGAGATTTATATATCATATTGGAATTTTGTTAGTTCCATCAGCTCCAGAAGGGTCATTTTGGTCTAGTGTGATGATCAATTTGGGTTTTGAGGCTTTCATTTGGAGTTGGTGCGATTAGGCGTTTTACCCTTTAACTTTTCTTTAAAGTTTGACTTTGGTTAATTTTCTAAGTAAATGCACTCAGAATCAAAATTCGTCTGTATGGTTAGCTGTGGAACACCGAGTATGGTCTAGAACGACCTTTAGTTTGGTTCTCGAGGTTATCGAGTTGACTTTGTGTCTAGCATTTTTTTTATTAATTCTTTGTAAGTATTTACTTGGTCAATATTTTGACAAGACGACCTCCGTTGGTTGTTTTCTTAATTCTTTTGAGTCCCTAATATCATTTGCAGTCTAGTAGCATATTTGGTTTGCACCAACGAGATTTTGAATGAGTTTCGAACCCCTAACGGAGATCCCTTTGGCCTTGGATTGTTGTTGATGTAGTGCTACTATCACTAATTTTGCTATCGCCTTTATGCGACCTTGGCACGTTTTCGGAGGGCTGCTTCCTTTGCCTTCACGTTCACGGTCATCTGGCCGCGTTCAGAAAGGGTTAGCATGCCAGGCCCTCATGTTCGCGGGCCTCACACCATGTTTTTGGAGGTTCAGCTTTTCCAGACCCTCGCATTCGCGAGTCTCGTGCCACGTTCGCAGAGGGTCAGTTTTGCTGACTTTCATGATTACGGAGAGGCCTTCGCGTTCGCGAAGGGCAACTTTTGGCCTGTCAGTGTCTTTTTAAAAGATGGTGGCCTCATTTCCCCATTTCAACTTTGGTTTTAGGGGGATTTTGAGAGCTTTGGGTGATTATTGTTAGAGCGCATCAGGAAAGTTCTTGGGCTTGTTCCAGGTTGGTTGAATCCTCCATTTCTCTTAGTAAATTCTATAAATTTCTCTTTTTTTCAATTACTTAAATCCTTGAGTTAAATAGATGGTGGGGTTTATTTGGCTTGATCGAAACTCGGTTTGTGCCCATTTTTGGGGCACAAGTTCCTGGAATAGTTTGGGACCTTGTGACGAAGTCAATTTTGTGACTCCATACGCGGGTCCAACTTTTCCTTTTTGGGGTTTTCTTGTTCTTTTTTATTTCATTTATTAATTATAGATTTGTGGTGATTGTTTTTGTGCTCCCTTGGCGTTGTTAGTAGCTTGGCACTGCTCCGAGGCTCTTTGGAAGGGCAAGGTGCCTTAATAATTGTTCACGTGTGGTTTTTGGTCTTTAGGTAGGCTATGGTCCCTTTTTCCTAGACTTGGCTCATTTAAATTGATTATATTTGAGTAGTATCGCATGACTTGGTTAAACTTTAGGATTTGCTTAGGTTTTGATCCCTAGTCGATTCATTACCATTATTGGGTTGTTTAGGTAGTTTTAGCTGGAAATCCTTAGTTTAGGTTTGTCATTATGCTTGTTGACTAGTATCTTTATAAATGCTCTTAGGTGACGTGAAACTTAGGATTGTTGTGTGTTTTGGGTATTTTGTATTTGTTTGTGTGCCTTGGTAAATTCTTTATTTATGATTTTGCTCGATTATTGAATTGTTGGGCTTGAGGCCTTGAGCCGGAAACAATAGTTCCAGGTTTGTATTCTCGTGGTGTGACGGATATTCTTCCAGTTTTGTGTGTGTAAAATTACTTGGTTTTGGAATGAGAAATTTATCTTAATGAGTTGAAGTCCCATTTTAGCTTAAGAGTGATAAAAAGTCCCATTTTTACTTGATTTAATTGCACATTTCGACTATTTTTACTCTGATGAGCTCGATGTATCAATCCGGGTGGCCCATTGGCTTAGGCCCCGACTATAGTCTACCATCTAGATTTACATTATTGGTAAGCTCGACGTGCGATCCTAGGCGGCCCGTGGATACATCTATCTGGGTTAGTGGCTTTCGGTTAAGCTTGAGGTATCATTTCAGGCAGCTCGATGTTATTCTGAGCTTATGGGTTTCTTTACTTGGTGTTTGCATTGTATCATTGAGTGAGTTGGCCTATGAGTATATTGAATGTATTATGTTTTGTGTGTAACTTGTGATTGAATCTTTGGCATTATTTGTTTGTCCTCTATCTTATGTTAGTTTTTTTAGATCCTTCCCTTGTCCTTTTAGTTTCTTTGAGCTATTTATTTTTATTTGATTTCTGATCTTGGTCGGCCTATGATGCCTACTGAGTACCCTGTGTTTCGGCACTCATACACTTCTGCATTTTATTCTGATGCAGATCCTAGTTTGAGCCACCCTTAGTGAGCGTTGGATCTTCATTGGCCGTTATAGACTTGGATTATGGTGGGCTCTGGCATTCAGATACTTGCCGTTTTCCCTCTTTTGCACTGACTTGTATTTTTTCTTTTGGATTAGTCATATCTTTTGTATTTATGACTTTTTGTACTTAGTAGCTCCTATAGGTGACATCAGGTCCGGGGATTGGCTTTTGTGTTAGTTTGTCTTATCGGTCTCTCTTAGGCCTCTTTTGTATATTTTGTATCACTGTACATATTTATGATATTGTCTATCCCTTTATTTTGCTTCTCTTTTTGTTGTTTATTTATTATTATTAGATTTTTATCTTCCGCAAGTTTTAGTTTTGTGTTTAGGCTTGTCCACTCGGAGGATTATAGTGGACGCCATCATGGCTTGATTTTCAGGTCATGACAATGTGGTATCAGAACTCTAGGTTCACCGATTTCACCAGTATCGAAACAAGTGCCTAGTTGAGTCTCATGGATCAGTATGATGTCGTCTGTATCAAATCTTTGAGAGGCTATAAAGCATCTTAGGATTACTTCATATTTTTTGTTTCTTATCATGCGTTAATGGTTCTACCGATATCTAAACTCTTTTTGTTGTTCTCTTTCTCAGATGGCTAGGACGAGGTACACTGCAAGTGGGCGAGAGTCTCCTACACCTCTAGGTAGATCCCTAGCTAGAGTAGAGGTCGAGAGAGAGTACGGGCTACCACACTAAGTCGAGACTAGGAGCGGGCACCAACACCAGAGCCTGAGACATATGTTGATGAGATGCAACATTAGCCAGATGGCGTAGGGCCTGCCCAGTCTCTACCAGGATTCTTGGCCACACCAGTACTTCAGGATACCTTGGCCATGATCCTCAACTTTATGGAGGGCATGTTGAAAACTGGTATTATGCCTAACACTTCAACTGAACCTAGATTAGAGATAAGGCATAAACTTCAGCCCCAACGAGGACATAGGGTATGTTGAATCCACTCACACATTATGCTGCTATGTCCCTCCTTTACTGGTCAGCTAGTTCCAACTTTTTCTCCACCTATGGCCCGTAGGCTAGCTATGTTTTCTGAGGAGCAGAAGATGTTGGGGAGGTTTATAAGATTGGGTCCTCCCAGGTTCTCCGGTGCTGCTGGTGAGGATGCCCATGAGATTTGGTTAGTTTTCAGGAGAAGTTGCATAACATCAGGCTAGAGGAGTCTCGCTACTAAAAAACTACCAAAAAGCCAAAAGCGACGGAAAAGCGACACAGTCAATCTCGTCGCTTTTTGGCTTGACGCTTTTCCAAAAGCGACGAACTGGGTCGCCAAAAAGAGATGGACTGCGTCGCTTTTTTTTTTTTAAAGAATGCGACACCATCTGTCGCTTTTTTTATTTTTAATTTTTTAATTTTTTTTTAAAAAAGAGACGAAGTACGTCGCTTTAATTAATTTTTAATTTTTTTAAAATCTTGAAAAGCGATGGACAATGAGACATTGTCCGTCGCTTTTTTAGAAATAAAATTTTGAAAAATCCAAAAAAGCGACGAACTAAAGGACCCTGTCCGTCGCTTTTTCTGTAATTTTTTTGATAGCAGAAACTGACAGAAAAGTTTATGCTTCCCTGTCAGTTTCTGCTACCCACCTGCAAAAGCAATTCAATTCAATTCAATCCAGCCTCAATCAAAAACAAACATTATAAAGAAGCTACACAAAATATAAAACAACAAAGTTAAATTAACATTCAACAATATCCAAATCACAATTTAAAGACTTATAAAGTCTTTCAAAATTCATTTCATAATTACAAAAAAATCGTTTCAAAATTACAAATAGTTCATAAAGACTATATTTTATCAAGATTTCTAAAGTTCAACCTAATAATTAGTTCATAAATTCTATAAATCAAAATTCCTAAAGTTCACAACCTGAAGTTTAAAATCCTACCATAATTCAACATTTCTAAAGTTCACAACTTAAAGTTCTAAAATTCTACAGTAATTAAAGATTTCTAAAGTTCACAACCTAAAGTTCTAAAATCCTACAATAATTCAAGTTCTCTATAGTTCACAACTTAAAGTTCTAAAATCCTACAATAATTCAAGATTTCTAACGCTCACAAACTTATAAAGTTCTAAAATCCTACAAAAATTCAAGTTCTCTAAAGTTCACAAATTTAAGTTCTAAAATCCTACAATAATTCAAGATTTCTAAAGTTCACAACCCAAAGTTCTAAAATCCTACAAAAATTCAAATTCTCTAAAGTTCACAACTTAAAGTTCTAAAATCCTACAAAAACTCAAGTTCTCTAAAATTCACAACTTAAAGTTCTAAAATCCTACAATAATTCAAGATTTCTAAAGTTCACAATCTAAAGTTCTAAAATCCTACGATAATTCAAGTTCTCCAAAGTTCACAACTTAAAGTTCTAAAATTCTACAAAAATTCAAGTTCTTTAAAATTCACAACTTAAAGTTCTAAAATTTTACAATAATTCAAGATTTCTAACATTTCACAACCTAAAGTTCCTACAAAAATTCAAGTTCTCTAAAGTTCACAACTTAAAGTTCTAGAATCCTACAATAATTCAAGATTTCTAACGCTCATGTTGTTGCCCAATATACACGCAAGTGTACGTGGTCGCGCAAGTAATATAGATTCTTAAAGAAACGAGTTATCGTTCCCAAGGGACTTATAATCAATTTATATCTAACACTTAATTCTACAAATAAAAGCAAGAGTAACCGTTTAAAAGATTGTGATGATTGTTAACTACTAATAATTATGCACTAAATAAAAGTAACCAATTGTGAACGACTTTAATATGATGTTTCAAGCAAGTAAAAGGCAATTCCAGGGCTGCAGCATGTAGTGAATCTCAAGTATCATATTATTGGCTTAGAACTAATTTCAGTTGTCAAGTTACTAGTTTACAGGGTTAATTGTATGAGTCGGGTTATACACCTCTAGTCGCCTACTCCAGTTAGTTGTCTAACTACGTCGTTGAGCGGGGATAAACAACCTAATTAGCGAGCATTTATATTTCATCCTGTTTTGTAACCAAGCAAGTTGTTCGTCCGGGCGTCACTCTTAAACACAAATCACCTCAATCAAATGGGTCGATTGAGCTCTCTATATTCTCTGGTCTATCTAACTTCTCCTCTCCCGATTTAAAGATTAGACAATATATTTATCTCTAGATGACCAGTCAAGAAATACTAAAACAAGAATATAAAAGTAACTTATATGACAACTAAGAATTAATTCAAAAAGCCTTTAATAATCAACAATCCATTCGTAGCTATAGCCCCAGAACAAGGGCGTTTAGCCACTCATACTATTAGAAAACCACAAAATACTATTGTTCATGCAATTTCCAAAAAATAGAAGAGTTAGAAGATCAAAACCTATTACAAACGTGAATACTTGCTCTTGCACACCCAATAAAAGTCGAACCCCCATTAATGAGCCCTAGGGGTCTATTTATAATGTTCAGGAAAATTAGAACCAAATTCTACTTCAACTAGGAGTCCTTTTTAAGCTTGTTTTCGCTGGAAAAATTGGGACACCACTAGGGTTTCGCGCCTAGCATCGCGCCCAGAATCCACTTCTGAACTTCCAGTGTTGGCGCGTTGCGCCTGACAGCGCGCCAGGCAAGCGTGTCTGAATTTCCAGTCTTGGCGCGTCACGCCCCTCAGCGCGCCACGCCCCTCAGCGCGCCTGAAAATGACTTCTGAACTTTTGCCCTTGGCACGTCACGCCTGAGAGAAGGCTCTGAATGTTGGCCCTTGGCGCATCGCGCCTGGCCCTGGGTCCTTCATCCTTAGCCATTTTTCATGCTTTTGTGCATCTCTTTTCTTCAATTTGACTCCAGTTTCCTTAAGAATTCCTGAAACAACTAATCATGTGTGTAAGTGCGTGATCACCACGAGTTAAACCAAAAATCAAGCTAATAACTAAAGATCATTCTTTAAAGTAATCAATTCATGGGTAATTCTTGACAACTTAGGCATATAAATATGCCTAAGATCACCACCCCACACTTAGACTTTTGTTTGTCCTCAAACAATCATTAGACTATCAACTCGTTTTCACAACCCTTGGACTTATCAACCCACCTTAAAATCAACCAAACATTTTTAATCATGATCTTGTAGTTCATAATGTATGCAACCTTTCAAAACATTTACACCAAGTTATAACACATGCTCAAAGAATGACTCTTGTACCATTTTTCCGAGCTAATGCAAACTCATACAAACACACCAATTAGATAATCCTACACGCCCTCACTTATTCTTGTTTAGTAAAGCCTTTCACTCAAGTAAGCACAATATCACAAGGCTTATTTTTCAAACAATCAACTCACTCTCACAAAAGAAGTTTATTTTTCTCAACATACCATAAGCTTGCCAATAGTGTATTCTTACTTTCTCATTATATTTCTCAAGGAATCATGAGGGCTTTTAATTGGTTGTAATGTCGGCTTAAGGTAAGGGAGGGAATATTTGGGACTTATTTTAGTGACTACACCTCCCTAATGCACATGTCATTATTTTGCCAACAAACTTCTTTATAGCTTTTCTTTCCTCCTAGTACACACTTCATGGCTATTTACCCCTTTTTGTTGCTCCATCTTTGCCCCCTTTTTTTTCGTGCCTTTGCACTAGCCATCCTCACTCTAGATTTTAAGGTCCGAGTAAAGTACACATTATCCTTGATAGGACCAGGGCCCATATTTCGAGAATAGTTCTGAAATAGCTACCCTCAATTAAGTTGAGGTGCACATTGTCACTAAGGACCAGGGCCAAAAAATAATTTTACTTATCATTTTGTTTTCCACACAATGTAGCATTTCACCCTTTATTATATCAACCAACAATTTTCAACCCTTCTTCTTAACATAGTGCATTAAGGCTCTTATTAGGATCAAAAGAACTTGGTATCAAACAAACGGGTTGTGGCTTATCATGTGGCTTATCACTCAAGGCTCAATGGGGCTTCACTAGGGATAATTTCAATGGTAGGCTGTCACGACCCGGGAGCACCCCCTAGTCGTAACCGGCGTACTCGACCTCAAAGAGGTCTAATACAAGCCTCTTAGCATTCATTCATCGCATAGACACCAAAACCATAAGGAATTAAAACTTTCTTCACACACGAAGATACTTTCAATA